>WHPZ01589421.1:0-33274 GCA_016617965.1 Macrosiphum rosae | reverse complement strand
AAATGCAAATATAAACAACCAGTGAAAATTTCATGTATATACGTTCATTTCTTTTAGAGTTACACCAAAAACCAAAATCGATTTTTTGGAAAACCGATTTTGCGTATAAATTCCCGTTTTCCCTAATTTTTATGTTGTTTTTCCCGCGCTTGTGAAAACTACTAGGAAATTTTTACTTCTGACCCCCCCAAAGTACCAATTAGATTCACTTTCCTATCAGAAAAGCTACTGTTGAAGAAAATCCAAGCACTTTTACTGTCCTAAAACGTGATGAGAGACACAAAAAAAAAAACAAAACACACATATCATTGTAAAATCAATACATTCATCGTTTCACTCAGAATCTAATAATAATATTATAATATTAATTTAACTTACAGGCTATAATAAATAATACCAATATTATAATATATCCAGACTGACAAATCGTCTCCACCCAGAATCGTTTTTTTTTTACAACGATATTATATCATTAAGTTTAAGGCCACTTGTAACCTAATGTACAGCAGAGAGACATTTATAGAGAGAGACATCCAATTACCTGCTTTTAAAGAAGTATTTTATATTTTTTTTATATTTTAAACTACCTAATTTCTGATATTATTAAATATTCTTTATGTAAAAAAATAGTGTAAGTATATTTTGTATCTATAATATATTACTTTATCAATCATCAGTATTATTTCAGAGAATTTGATTGCCAGATTATAATGGTTGGACGTTTGAATAAAATATTTACTTAAGTTATTTATTAATATATGATATCCAACAATAAACAAGGACATTGATTAAATTAAACATATTATAATGGAATGGTTCATGGTTGCCGGTTGGGGATGTTCAGTTCCAATTAAAAAGAAGATGATAAAAAAAAAATGTTTCCACTTAAATAATATTTATGATTATTTTAATTTTTTAATAATTCTTGCAACATCCATGTGTATTCGATCATCGCAAATAATAATTATTTTAGATTCTGAGTGGAAAGATATGAATGTATTGATTTTACAATGATGTGTCACGTGTTTTGTTTTTTATTTTTTTATTTTCTTTGTGTACACGATAAGTAGTCGAAATAATGCTTTGATTTTCAACTTCAGTATCTTGTTCGATTGGAAAGTGAATATCATTGGTGCATTGGGGAGGTCAACATTTAAAATTCCCAGTAATTTTCAAAAGCTCCAAGAAAAACAAAAGAAAAATTAAGGAAAAACGGGAATTTTTACTCAAAATCGAATTTGGTTTTTGTTGTAACTTTAAAACAAATGACCGTAGATACATGAAATTTTCACTGGTTGTTTATATTTGCATTTTCTATACACGATAACATTTCCAAAGTATTTTGATTTATTTTGAACTGTTTAGGGACATTTTCAGTTTCCAATTTTATTAGTTTTTTTTTTTATGAATATCAATACAATTTTATTGGTTGAGTAAAAGTACTTGAAAATTTAATAGAAGGCTCCTAGTATGTTGTTTTAAAGGCAAATGAAAAATATTAAAAATCCTTTTTTATGAGCGCTTGAAATTAAAATTTTTACAACGTTGGGTATTCACTGGATTTCTCATATAGCGATTTCCTTGTTTGGTTATAATTCAAGAACGAATAACTGCAGATACATAAAAATTTCACCGAATGTTTATATTAGCATTTCCTTTACACCATACAATTTTGAAAATATTTTGACTCTTTTTGAGCTGTTTACGGACATTTAATTTTTTCAGATTTCAATTTTTTTAGTTTTTTTTTCTATAAATATCAATTAAATGTTATTTGCTGGGTAAAAAAGCGTAAAAATTGAATGCAAGGCTCCTGATATATTGTTGCAATAGCAGTTGAAAAATATTAAAAATACATAGGGACAATTTTTTTTTATAAGCATTCAAAGTTCGAATTTTAACACAATTTATCAAATTTAAAATTGAATAATTATTTTGTAGTTAAAAATGTATAAAATGTATGTACCATCCATTATACAGTGACCCACTTGAAACCTACTGTACAGCAGAGCACCTTTTTGATAACAAAATGTTGACTTGTGACTAGAAAAAGGTTCACCACCCCTACTATTTACTATGATACACCTATATAATATGACGGCTAAGTTGCTATACTACATATTTTCAGCTATTTATTTGAGTTCTGAATTCAATTAACTGTACCAGTGTACCTATTATTTATATACAATTTTATATCTGCAAGGCCAGTAGTTGTAGGGCAGACTACAGAAAGTCTTGGTATTTTTGCAGGAACCAATAATAACATATTTTACAAAATATATGCAAACGACAATAATTTATAACGCTACCCCGAAAAGTCAGCCTTCCACAAAAAAAAACGCTGCAGGACTCGTAAGATATGTGATATACATAATATTATTGGAAATTTTTGCTCGGTATGCACAAAGACTTGGGATTTTCCTCTTGATGCCTCGTTACGTTAAAATGATAGGTTATATTAAGATGTCGTTTGTACACGGAGTCCCACATTTATATTATAAAATGTTACAATATAATATACTTCGAGTGTATCACGAAAATCAAACAATTTCACATTGAACGATACATTTAATAGTAATTCCTGTGTAACTTATCGTGACACGCATAATATGTGACACCCTACAGCTTCGTAAACTGTATAATATATATTTAAGAACCGACGCAACACCAGCTGCCTACAAATGAACCACCTCAGGCGACGGCCTTATGAAAGATTATTACGTCTTTCGCTCATTTTGCCAGGATGAATGGGGTGAATTGGTCTGTGCAAATGAGGCACATACACAACCGCATAGGATATCTGATACCTGCTAGCTTAAAATTATCGTTCTGCAAAATTTAAAACACGTTCTACCTACGAAGATAAGGCTATTGTAGTGTTTAGAACATCATTCCATTGCGTCGTTACAAATTAAATCAAAATATTTACGCCACTGGCCGAGATTATATTAATATTATATTCGATATTAAAGGTTTTTTGACGGGCCCTACGAATAATAATTTATAGACTATAGTAGTTAGAGTAATATACGCTATAAGGCCAATATACTATTAAATAGTATATAAGTAAATATACACTATTAATTAGTAATATGCTGGATTTTTTTTCCCATTTGCAATAATCTAAGGGGCATAGTAGGTATACACGTATTCGATCGGAGTAGTGCGAGAACAGTTATCTACATCATGACTATATACGTAGTACACACAAAGAAATATTAGTGTCGATTTCACTTAAATCAAGCTGTTGAATAGATATAAGTTAAACTAACAAATATTTATAGTTTATTGATTGTACAATGGCGTGTCAAATCGAGTAATATTTAGAATAATGCACAACACGTCAAAAGTTTATTATAAATAATGTAGGTTCATATTATATTATACCTATCGCAGGGCCGGATTGAGAGTTTTGGCGCTCCAATATTTTCCAATACCAATCTAAATTTGACTACATAATATAGGAATCAATATTTTTCCATTGTTTAATACTAATAATTGTAGTATTGGTGAATATTTTATTAGATGTTAGGTAGGTATAGGTACTTAAAAGACTATATCTGCCTTAATTTTAACGTTCTCGTAAACCGCGTCCTGGGCTAAGGACCCTTTAGCCCTAACTCCTGAGTGTTAATCTGGAACTATCTATAATTATATTATGACATAGTATATATTACTATACACACGATGTGTTCAACAATACAAATGTTATTATACACTTTGCCGGGTGTACTATACAGTATACAATCGCAACTGACATGTACTCGGTCGTTGTAATATAATTTGTCGTACATATTATATAAACATGGAAATTTTGGGCACTACGGAATAATATATCGTTTATGTATTCATTGTGTTTCCACCCTTAACCCCTAACGGTTTATTTGCAGTGTTGAATTCGAATGTATTTATTCTAAGTGGCTATTCTGCGTGCGCCATTGATGCAGATTTAAAACATAAATTATCATCATATTGTATATTATACTCATGAATACCGACGAGTGTACCCCACAGCTAGAACCAAACAGTAATCGATTTTGTTGTTCATTATTATTATTAATAAAAGATATTCAGTATAAAATATTTACAATGTACCTATTAGTGTACACTACAGGGGGGTTGTTGCAATTATAGCGAACACTCAGACGTCTCAGACTCAGTTTATTCTAATTAACTCGGCTGATTTATATGTTTTTCAAAATTATATTTTTACGGGGAGTTTGGTGGATCTATATCTAGGCTTGACGATGCACATTCCATACATTCATATTATCTTCAAAACTAAGTGTTAAAATATAATTTTTAAAAAGGGCATCGTTCATTCAGCACATTCTATAGATAGTACTATAATATAGTTGTAACTTGTAGTAAAGATAATATTTATGAAATAACGATAATTTAAAACCACCGCATTTGGTTGACAATTCAAAATTAAACAATAATATGTTGGTAATGTTATTAAAAATATAAGTGTGTATATACACTTTAACTTCAAACTTTATAAGTATAATTTTAAACTTTCTAAAATATAATATTAGTTTTAGCTATAATTTAAAAGGGAACTTTCAACAAACTAAAATAATTTAGGTACTTTTAATTAAAACGTGTGTAGATATTTACAATTAAAATAGGCATTAAAAATATTTATTGATTACATTTATTATTAAGTAATATTTTTCGGGTATAATACCTATAGTTTCATATTGTTAAAATAAATGTATTGCAATAAATTTAAACCCTAAAGGACTTCAATTAAAGTAATTTCATTATTTATGAAATTGTTATAGTCTGAAGGTACTCATTGAAGAACGGAGATATGCATAACTCTTGTCTTAATATTGTCGTTAGTTTTTCATAAATATATAAGATACATTTAATTTAATACAATTTAGGTATACATTTAATGGCAGATAGAATAATTTTTAGAGCATGTCTTGTAAAATATCGTAAAAATGATTCAAGTGCGGTTAATATAATAGGATAGAGGTTGTAGGTTTTAATTAATTTCTAAAATATATAAATATGTAGGTAATTCAATAATTCATATATCATAATAATACACTAAAAAGGTGGGTAAGTGGATGTCGCTCTGCTGTACAGTAGGTACCAAGTGGGTCACTGTAATGGATGGTTTTAAATTTGAATTCAATGATATAATATCAGTGTATAATAAAAACGATTCTGAGCGAAAACTGTCAGTCAGCCTATGATATTACCAAGTATATTTGATGATATTATTGAGAATAAAGTAATTTATACATAACATATTTACGTGGAACCTACATTTAAATTTTCAAACTTTAGCTATAAAAGTTGAACATTTATACATTTTTAACTACAAAATAATTATTACATTTTAAATTTGATAAATTTTGTCAAAATTCGAACTTTAAATGCTTATAAAAAAAAATTGTGCCTATGTCCGTAAACAGCTCAAAAAGATTCAAATTATTTTCAAAATTTTATCGTGTATAGAAAACACCAATATAAACATTCAGTGAAATTTTCAAGTATCTGCAGTTATATGTTTTTTAATTACAACAAAATAAGAAAATCGTTACATGAGAAATCAGGTGAATATCAAATGTTGTAAAAATATGAATTTCAAACGCTCATAAAAATTTAATTTGACCTTCTTGTACACATTTTTTTTAATAAAGGTACACAATTTTATGTGGAATCTTGTATTATATTTTCAAATCTTAGATTTAAAAGAAAATTATTAATAACTAAAATAATTTTCAAAATTTCGTAATTTTTACGTATTTGTTAATATTTGAACTTCAGATGCTTATGAAAAAAATTGTGGCTATGGATTTTTAATTTTTTTCATCTGTCTTTGAAACAATATACTAGGAGCGTTCTATTAAATTTTCAGGCTTTTTTAACCAACAAATAACATTTTATTGATATTAATAGAAAACAAACTAAAAAAAATGGAAACTGAAAATGTCCGTAAACAGCTCAAAATAAGTCAAAATATTATGGTGTATAGAAATAGAAAAATATGCTAATATAAACATTCAATCAAAATTTCTTGTACCATCATGAGTTGTACCAAAAACCAAAATCGATTTTCTCGAAAATAGATTTTGAGTAAAAATTCCCGTTTTTCCTTATTTTTTCTTTTGTTTTTCATGTCGCTTTTTAAAACTACTGGGAAAGGTATAATTAGGTACAAATGATACACTGAGCATTTTAACAATTTTACCAGCATTTTAAGCTTCATAACATCATAGAATAATATTGATAACAAATCAAGTAGATTATTGTATAGATATTATATTCTGTAATTATATTAAAATTATATTTATTTATTATTTATGTTATTTTGATTTTTTTTTGGGGTGTATACTTAATAATTGTGCGCCCACAGTGTATACGTTTGGAGGAGATTTAAACATATCGGTGTTAACACTGTAAAAATGTACTGCGACGTTGGTGGTCCAACAACTTTATTTTGAGTTTACTACAATATCCAGTTTCAACTAACATAGGTAATTTTATCTAACGTAAATATCAACATTTTATTTACTGTCGAGTTTAACTTTACACAGTTCTACAACTTCAACCGTAATTAAGTTATATGTCTATAGTCTATTTCCGTTAAAGCTGCAGTGTTTTCAGTTTATGACCATGTTAAAACTATTATATAGATTGGTAGGGCTTTCAAGCTTTTCTTTCTATTTACTCACTCGATTGTTTTTGTTTAACATCGCTAAAGCATAATGTATGACGTAGGTTTACAAACAATAAATATACAGTATGTTATGTTGTTCAATCACTATTTGGAGACTGAAGTGAAATACCTAGGTACTGATGATCAAAGACAGAATGAGACTTTATGTGACCCCCGCTCTGATGAATAATGTAAAATTTATATCGTATGATACGATATAGGTACAGTAAAACCTCTCTATAACGGAATCGATTTGTCAACTAATTTTTCCTTTTAAAGAGTTTTTCGTTATAGGAGACTAAAGTATACTGTGCATATAGGTTATTCGGGAACGTTGTTATTTTCCATTCTAGGGAGATTTCTGTCTTATAGGGTTTCGTTATAAGGAGGTTTTACTGTAGTACCTATAATATTATGTCCTCTGCAGCCACAGCTACACGGGAACTGTTGACAGCTGTGGGTTAGAGCTCTAGGCCTCAGGAGGTATATTCGGCCAGTGACTAAAATGTATAGTTGTTCCGCAATCGAAAATATTTAAATCAATTATTAGTCATCACTCCACCGTACCTATAATATTGCAGCAAGTATAGGTATGTATATCTTTATACATATAATTCTACTGTACGTGTGTTTGTAAGCGAACTCCTCCTAAACGGCTGGACCGATTTTGATGAAATTTTTTGTGTGTCCTTTAGTGGGCTCTAGAATGTTTTAGATTCACAATCGGACCCGGTAGGCCCATTCCGTGGAGGTGCTCAAACGGGAATGTTGAGATTTATGGTGGATATTTTTGTTTATAAATGGTTGCCATGGGTTTTAATGCTATTCTAATAATAAATATTGGTTGCCGTGAAATCAAAAATAATTAGAAATAATTAAAAATAACAGGACAACGTCTGCCGGGTCAGCTAGTTCTATATATTTATTTAATTTTCCAAATGCAATTCATCATTATACATCATCATTAAATATAGGAAGGTGCTATCACTATTATAATATTATATTATGTATAGTGGCATAGTGCTACTCAGACGACTCAAGACGAGTAAGACCACCCATAAATTATATTATATGTATGATGTATCGAAAGTGTTGAATGGCCAGAGAAGTAGGGAACACCTGTACGGCACACAGCGCTGTACCTATATTCGAATTTTATAATATACTAGCCGATCCCTAGCACTTCGTTACCCGTTAAATGTATCAACTCTATATGACTCAAACTTTGTTCAATTCGTTATTTAATATTCAGTGTATGGTGTTCAAAATTTATCTTAACTTTTACGTTGCCCGGAATAAAAATTCTGATTCGCAGCAGTACCTATACTATCAGTTTGGCAATCTACCTGCGGTGGATCGCGGACCCCATGATATTTGTACGTAACTTTATAATTTAACTCTAAATTATCAAAGTTATACCAAGTATGTTACTGAACTCCTCCTAAACGGTTGAACTAATTGTGAATGCCGAGTCTGTCGACCAATATTTCCTCCTCGTTCACGAATACGTGGCATCGTGATTGTTGTATGTACCATGTACGTAACTTATAATACGCTCAATATTTACGTAATTTTAATACATAACACAGCGTACAAAATAATTAAATGCATTGAATGAATACACTTATTTCAAGGCAACCAATAATAGTTTATAATAGTTTTAAAACGCATGGGCACCATTTATAAACAAAAATTTCCACCTTAAATCCCTAAATCCCCGTTTGAGCACATCCCCTGATTGGGACCTAGGGTGATGATTTGTATAGCATATGTCTTATTCTGATGTATAAGCTATATTATTGTAAAGTTTCATTAAAATCCATTCAGTAGTTTTTACGTGAAGGAGTAACAAAGTCACAGACTTTCACATTTATAATAATAATAGGTTATTATGTACCTCATTTGTAGGTAGCACACAATCATTTTTTGACAAGCATATTTTTTAAATAATATATACCCACTAGGCACTAATTACTATCCGAAATTCTTATATTGATAAAAACCCAAACGGTATATTATTGCTGTACTATATAGGTGTAACAAATTTTATTTTAATTTACAAATCTGTATATTAACAAATTCTCATAGGTACAACAATTTTCTTATTTTGTTGTTATTCAAAAACTAATAGCTGTAAATACTTGAAATATACACCAACTGTAAATCATTTACTGTCATTTTACTATACCTTCTAAAATTTTCAAAATACTTTGACTCGTTTTGAGCTGTTTATGGACATTTTAAATTTTAAATTTGTTTAGTTTTTTTCTATAAATGTCAATAAAATTGTATTCGTTGGGTCAAAAAGCTTGAAAAATTAATACAAGGCTCCTCAACAGTAGTTGAAAAACATAAAAAATACATAGGAGTGATTTTTTCTTATAAGTAGGTATTTTAAGTTCAAATTTGGATTAAATTTCATATTAAATAATTAAAAATAACGATTTTACTTTTAGTTATGTTGTTGCAATTTAAAAGTATTATTAATTGTGGGTACTTAAAATTCTCAAGTACTTTATCATAATATACAAGTATTAAAATATGATAATATACAAATAATACTAATTTAACTTACCGGCTACCGTATTAATAATAATAATATAAATATAATATAAAATATCCTAGGCTGACAAACCGTCTCCCCTCAGAATCTTTTTTCGTATTCTATGATATTTTATCATTAAATTCAAATTTAACACCATCCATTACATCAACCCACTTGTAACCTACTGTACAGCAAATTGACACCCACTTACCCGATTTTTAATTTTTAATTTTACATCTTTCTGTTACACTCTATATAGTAACTTTATTGTTACAGTGAATATAATATATAAGCATCCCATCCAGCTGTCCAGGTAATGTTTATCACAACACTACTTCAGCAGTCTCCGGGTGTCACCTCTGCATCTCTTTCATATGACGTGTACCTCAGTAACCTAACCTGACCTTGGGTCCAAGTTCGGTTAGGCTAAAAACACTTTTTAATTCGAATATATAAAAGTCGCGAGGCCAATTTTACACAAGGTTCTATAATATATTACTATATATATAGTATATATATACGTTAATAATATTTACGTATGCTTTAGTGTTTTACATATATTAAACCCGTTGTAAAACCTTATATAGCGGTCCCTTTGTTGGACCAAAGCTCGGATTAAGACATTTTGAGGCCCAGGGGCTAAAGTTTTAGATGAGGTCCCTGTACGAAAAAAAAAATGTATATATTATTTAATATTAGATATGTACATGGCCCCCTTGGACCCCCCCCTTAATCCGGGCTTGGTTGGACCACGTATTATTCACTGTTTTCCATGGCAAGGATATGCAATCATAAACAATGACGTGGGATTATTCGAGTGCACTATTAAAAACGTCGACGTTTATATTATAAAGTTATATAAGTTATGTATACAAAATATGATTATAACTATACATGAAACCACAAAAAATACTAAATATCTAGAGACAAAGCAACGTTATACTACCTTTTATTTCTACCTCATGTATATAAATGTATTTTACATATAAATGTGTTTTGTATTCAGTAAAACGTTCTTTTGAATTATACACGATGACTACATGAGACAGAAATATAATACGCAAATGCGAGAAACCTAATTAAATTGTAGGTAGGTACGTAAATCTAATATACATATATATTGTATTTTTTTGTTTTACGTTATAAACGTCTCAGGGTTGTAAATATTTTCAACGCTTTGACGAACTCTGGGGGATACTTTATAGTTTATATACCCACATAAATTCCTATTTTTTTTTTAAAAATTATCACCACAACCGTTGCCAGTGCAAGACGCGTTTGAGTGATCTTATATTTTCCTTTCAACTCGTGGTTTTATTGCGACAACATATTTTATAAACATACCTATATATTATTTTCCCTTTTATTTCATATTTTCATCTTAACAATTGTTACATAAATACCCGTACCTACATATTTTGTTTTGTGATACATATACAATAAATATGTATAATAGCAACCGAAATCGAGAAGCGAACTGGAAAACATGCCTTTTAAAGAGCACATTACGTCTCTCATAAACTTTTATTATATAAAAAAATGTTCAGTATTACCCAAGTTTGATGTAGTTACCTATTCAAATAAAAAAAATAAAAAAACAGATTTATATGTAAATATTAATAATGACCAGTGTACCTACCTATAATGTGTAAAAAAAATTATTTTTTTCAGTTATTAACGTCAAACTGTAACGAGAAAAAGTTTTTATGCGTAGTTATTATATTTTGTTAATTACTAATATTTATACCTACAGTATGATATGCGTTTTATACAGTAAAAAATGCGTATAAATATAATTTATAAAAGTTTAAAAAGTACCTACTTACCTAATGATAATTAGTATATTGATATATTACATAATATTATTAGTTATTTCTGGTTTAATTAGAGTTATGGTTATAGGCACAACAATATTATCTGTCAAATGCACACTATTCGCTGATGACTTCAGTGTTTTCTGTAGAGGCATCAATTCCAATAGAACTATAACCTACCTGCAGGAAATAACTATACAATCCGACCCATCAGCGCTACAAGTCTGGACACTCGTCTCAGGTTTCTCTTTTTCGGTTGAAAAATCTCAATGCACCTTTTTCACTAATAAAAGAAACAACACCATAATAACAACGTCCCTATATCCATCAAAAAGTCCATACAAATATTAGTCATATTTTCGACTCAAGAAACACATGGATACCACATCTCAAGACTGAGACTTTCATCTGGACGTTATTAAAAATGAAATCATACAGTCACTTGGTTATTAAACTACTACGTCAACATAGTACTTTAAAAGAACTACACCTTACCCATAATTTATAACCAACATCTATATTCGATCACCTCCAAACTCCATCATTACACCAAAATATACACTAATGGCTCCAAAATGAAAAACGGTGTCGGAGCAGCTTTAGTATTCCGAGACAACGTGTCCATGCTGAAACTTCCCAATTTTTGATCTATATAGGTACTAAGCTGAGGCAGAGGAAATTGCATACACCTTGCACCTCATTAAAACAAAACTTATACTCAAAGCCGTGATACTAATTAGTGACTCGTTAAGTACTCCGAAAACTCGAATACTCCACCACTCCAAATGAGATCACCAGAAAAACACAAAACCAACTACATATTACATGGCCTTACAAATACTGGCTACTCTTCCATATTGTTATGAATTCCTACTCACAACCAAATCATTGGAAACGAAAAAACTACATACATGACGCTATATCTGTAATTAAATTAATTTCAAACAACATATGGCTACGAGCTTGGACATAATGTTCTGCAAAACCAAATGAAATTAAAAACATCATCATCTTCTGGCCTTTACCGGACATCACAAGAAAAATATTAACCTCAATCAACAGAATGCGAATAGGACACACATCGTTAACCCACCAGTATTTGATGAAGATGGAAGACCTCTCTATATTATGTGACAGTTGTTGCACACCTCTCTCAATCAAACACATCATATCAGAATGCCTCTCATTTGAAACGGATAAACGGGAGACGAGTACCAAACATTCCCTCAGAAGCTTCCATCCAGACAACATAAAAAAACACAATTACTTTTATAATTAAGACCAATTTAATCAATATATTTTGTAACTTGTAAGTTGTAAGTTGTATATTAATATTAATGTAATTTAAGATAAAATATAATTATCTTTATATTCTTAGTTCTTTTTGATATCTTTATAGTTATGGTTATAGGTACAAAAATATTTTTTTCAGTTAAATCCTCAAAATAATATGCAATATCATTTAAAATTTGGCTATTTTATAATATTTCTCTATTTTATACAGATAGATAGGTACTGTAAAAAATGTATATAAGAATTTTATGTAAACATTATAAAACTGTATGGCTATAATAAACGTATAGGTATTATTTTCGTTTTATATTTTAAAGAGGGGATGAAATGTATTGAATCCACGCTGGTTTAGGTCTCGTTTTATAGATAAAATATTATTCATAATAATATTATACTATTATAATAGGTGTGATATATTGCAGCGCATACTATCTCGCATCCATCTCATTCAGTATAATATCGGTTTACTGTTAAGTATATTATTATAAAAATGTTATCTTCTATAAACTAACCCTTTGAACATCAATCACCTGATGGTCGGTGTGTGTAGTTATGTGAGCTATATTATGCCGTTATGTAAACGTGAACAATGGTTTAAAATGTTAAATGGGTTGTAGGTATACATCGATATTTGATATAAACAATATACAGGTACTTAGGTACCTACATATTATAAATGTTATGAGTGGGTGAATACTGTATAGGTATTAGATAATATTTAGTGATCAACTAGGTAATTACAATAAATAATAATAATACAATAGGTAGGCACATAATACCTAATTATATACAAATGATATAATGATACAATTCAATACTGGCCAATATCACCACTGATGTTTCAGGCACGTACTGGGTCAATTTTCCCTACCGGGAAACTAGATATAATTAGTGCTCACAGCTCACTGACAACTTAATAATAGAAATGAGTTCCATGTGGCCATGTATACTTTATAACATCAGCCAAGTCATCTGCCCATTTCTTATACTAAAGCTAAAGCCCAAACTATAAATCCACCTTTTTTTTTTTGTAGCGAAAATCTCTGCTTAGCTGTAAAATAGTAAGCTGTAAGTGAATTTCTGCTCAAGTAAACAATAAACCATATTATCTACATTTTGATTAAAGTTCCATAAAAAAAAAAAATATTAGAATATAATAATATAATACATTTATTTTGTAAAACAACATGCTGGTTCACTTGTGATGATGCATATGATGTTTCGATCTGATTGAAAGAAATTGTTTAAATTAAGGAAAATGTAGATATCGTTATTTAATGCTAAATAAATAGATAATAGACCAGTGGCGCAACCAGAATTTTTTCAAGGGGGGGGGGTCCATAATTACTTGTTAGAACATAGACATTTTAAAAACGGACTTAGATAAAAATCTGGTACCTATAATCCTTATATATACCTACAATACATTTTTCATGAAAATATAAATCAATGATTAATAATATTTTAGAATTTGAGAAAATACATAATATACTTACTTATGTTAATATTTTTGTAACTATAACAAAAAAAAGTAAAATAACTCATAATATAAAATATTAAAATCTAAACGTCGTTTCGAATTAGCTAGATAACGTATTTTTAATTAATTATTCAGATGTTATACCTACGATATTAAAATTTTTAGCAGCTATTGTAATCTAACCTAACCTAACCTAGATATAAAATAAAAATACTGGACACTTAAAAAAAAAACAAAATAATAAATTGTTTTTACATACATAGGTAGTAATCGTAGTATATAAGTATATTAGTAGTATATATATATGTACTATATAAGTAGCCAGTACTTAGTACAAAAAATAAATTTTATTTTGACACCGATGGCTGATAATTGATTAATTAAGATTATGATGCATACCTATAATTATATAAATTACCTAACTAAATATAATATAATAAAACAAATTATATGCAGCTATTAACAATGCAGCTGATGATTTCAATAAATGTTTTATATATAATCTGCCAGCATATATAAGTCCACCATTTTCTATAGAAATAATACCGATTTACATATTGTACGAAAAAATTTTTCAACTTCATCAGCATCTCTTAAAACGGAAAATTCTGATTTTAAATTTGGAGTAAAAACACACATTCTTTTCGGTTTTTTTAAAACAAATAAGTAGATATTTTAATCTAATTGTACTGTTTATCAAATCATTTGGAGTACGCCAGTACCGAATACCTATACTACCAACACAGTAGGTATGTATACAGTACAGACTGAATATCTGTGGTGTACAAATAATAATGACAAAATAATAAAAATAAAAATGTTTTACATACCTAGATGTAATATTAATTATTATGGATATTATAAAATATAAATAGATATACGAGTAAAATATTAATATATTATATAGTCAGCAACACGCACACAATTGACAACGAACTGGTCAATGCCATGTGGGATTTTAGATCGTACTATATAGTCTATAATTCACTTATAATAATAATATATAACTATAAAATAAAAATATAATATTATTAGGTACACCTCAGTATAAGTATCTAAGTTTTACGTCAGCGATAATAATAATAATGTGACATTATTAGTTATATATTTCATACCCGCTAAAATTGTCAAAACAAGAATCCAAAAATACCATTGAAAAGTACCTGTAGATTATAATATTCTATTGAAAAATGTCATACAAAAATATCGAAAGTAAAACGATTTTATTATAAAATAAATCTCAAAAGTTTTAAATTAACAGTAAGGGGTGAGACGGGATTAATACAGGACAGACTTGAGAAACGAGACAAAATGAATCTATCATAACTTTTGCCAGGACAAAGGGACACGAAAATTACAAAACGTTTTTCTTTTTATCATACTATTTGTACCTATAATCAATTATCATACATTTGCTATCCTAATGCGGGACTATTATTTGTTAGTTTGTGTAGAATTTTATTATTTTAAATTAAATAAATAAAAAAAAGTGGGTAAGTAGATGTCGCTCTGCTGTACAGTAGGTTACAAGTAGGCCAATGTATAATGGATTGTATTAGAGTTGAATTCAATGATATAATATCATTGTATAAGAAAAACGATTCTAAGCGGAGACGATTTGTCAGTCTGGATATATTTTATATTGTTATCATTTAATATATCCTGTAAGTTTAATTAATATTATTATTTTTTATTCGTTTCTATGCTAATAAACAAAGCTTTAGAAATTAAAATCCCATTTTTAGCGGTTTTTCGTAATTTGTCAGTGGTTTTTTCCAGTGGCATTAAATTACTATTCAGAAAATCGAAAAATGACCTCTCTAAAGTACCACCTTAATCCAATTTGCTAAAATATAATGTACTATAATGTTAAAATCAAAGCAATCCTTCTAGTTAAAATTTTGTATACAGGATAAAAAAAAAACCACCATTGTAAAACCACTAGCTTCCTCGCTCCACTCAGAATAGAAAATATCTTATATATAGCTCCGAACCCAGGGATATCCAGGGGGACATAATTTTTCGTATATAATAGTATTATATCATTGAATTCAAATTTAACACCAACCATCACATTGACCTAATTGTAACATACTCTACAGCAGAGCGACCGCGACACCCGTTTACTCGTTTTTTTTTTAATATAATTGATATACATAATAGAATGTATTTTTAATTTTATACAATGTTTTATCTACTTAGATATTATTTTTTCACTATTTTAATACCTACCTTTACTCTATTAGTGTCTGACTTTTTTGACCCCTTGCTAGTGAAAATGCCAGGGCATCTGAAAATTAGGCTATCGAATGATTGAGACGTATATTAAATCGTTCTCAATCGTATTTTACCGGCAAATTAGATCCAAATAAGTTTTTATTGTTTTACCATCCTGTGGCTACCATGTATTTTAATTATTAACAATCAATCCTACAATAACCAAAACCGTGGTCTTTAAATTAAAATGTTTGTATAATCTATGACAATTTCACTATAAACAATAAAAATGGTTAATAAAATTTACCAAAATATATTTTTTACCCCATATAATATGTATATTATTATAAAATAGGTATGCGGTGCCGGATCTGGGAAATTTGACGCCTGGGACTAATAAAAATGTAGGGCTCATATATGTAGGTTGTGAAACGGGGTGTCAACACAAAGAAAAATGTTTAAAAGAAAATCAAAAGGTATATATTCTTATATTAACAAATATTTTTATTGAAACGATTGTTTTCATATATTATTCCGTATCCGCGAAAATTGGGTAGGGATACACTCTATAACTCACTTGCCTACATTAGGTACTTAGTAATCTATACTTGTTATAGAATTCTGCCTGTGGGAGATTGATGATCCAATAGTCTAGTTTCATGTCCTATAAACAGAATTCAAAAATATATATAGGGTATTGAGGAATATGGGTAATATAATAATTAATTATTCAATGCACCCTGTTTTCATGGTATTGTAAAGTTAATATTATACTTAAATTAATTAAATGCAGATTCAAAAGTATTTGAAAGAATTCTTTAATATAATATAATATATTAACATTATAATTCCCCCCCAAGGTTTTTTGAATTATAATAATTATGTACAACTGAAAAAAATCTGACAATTTAACGTGACAAACTAATGAATTAATATTGGTCAAATTGTCAAGTTTTCATGATAATTATTATATATATATATTTTAGGTTCAATACCTTTTTTATTTTTCTTAAACTTAAGAGGGCCTGAGAGTCATTATTCCAACAGCGCCAGGGGCAAGGATCAGTGGCGTATTTTCGATTTTGGAGCCCTGGGTACACACATTTTGGCGCTCATTTTTTCTCAGTTTCCTTTTACTCATTGTCACAAAAAACTCTAACTTACAATTTACTTTTTCTCTCAGTTAATAGTGCAGGGCTTGAAACTGGTATAACCGTTATAAAACCAAAACCGAAAAAAATTGGAAACTGGTATTAAATTCAATACCGAATCGAAAAAAATTGGATACCTGTATTATAATTAAAAACCGAAAATATAATTTAAAAAACGGTATTTTTTTTGAAAATCTTTGTGTCTTGACATTTTAGAAAGTTTACTTTACACAATAGGCGATCGGACGCTCGATCCAGCAGTTCAAAAAAATTAATAAACTAAGAATGAATGTAAATAGACTAGGTCTTGAAACCGATTTTCAAAACCAGTATAAACCGTTTAAAACTGAAACCGATGACAAAATCCAAAACCAAAACCGAAAAAAATTGTGTACAAATCGAAACCAAAACAGAAATTTTTTCAATCGGTTTCAAGCCATGTAAAAGTGATAATTGATAACCCAAAATGTATATTTTCCCCTTATTGCATTTATGCTTCCACTAATTTAGAGATCACTTTTATTTTACCATTAACACTCCGTTTATTTCTAATTAAATAAACAAATTATAATTTTGATTTTAGCCTTTTAGACTTTTTTTTATGACACTTTAATAAAATACATTATAATATAATATATTTTATATTACATAGAAATATGCATAGACATGTAAAGATATTATAAGAAAGATACAGGTATTCACTTATCAGTTATCACTAATATAATTACTCAACAGTATACCCACTTGCGACTTGCCCCACCACTAGATCCGACACTGTAGGTATGTTTCGTTAGTTTAATTATGTCTACTTATGTTTAATTTGCTTAAAAATAATTGTCTACTTTACATGATTAAAACGATTATATCATGATGCAGATGTTAATATAATAATACTAAGTACCTATACCTACTTATTGTTACGGACTAGGTAGGTATACTAAAGTCTAACATGATTAATGATTAATAAATGGCATCTCATGGTTATTACCAAAAGCAAGTAGCCACAAAAACATATTATTGTAACACAGTTTGGAATTGATTTATTATTATAGTAGTACCTATACTAATATATTCTATAAATCCGTTATCGACCTTATTCAATATAATATTAACAAATAGTATGTTTCACATTGTGAACTATGATTAATCCACCTATTAGAATTTTATAAAAAATACATCGTTCCCGCGAGAACAGCTACAAAAGCATTGGCCAAATTCCAATACCGCCGAGGAACGGGAACATCAATTATAACTTATTAAGGTTTAAGAGAGTTTTCAGAACACCATTTTTAGATGTACCACAGCCGTTGCTTACTGAACACCTTCACTCGACACACGATTTGTACAACATATTACGTACATTTACATTTTAACTTGTGTTCAATTAAATAAGCAACTATATATTTACATTCACTGTTGGAAATTGTCTTAAATTAATTTAAAACAAGTCACAATAACTTGATCACTGACAGTACCACACACAACTGTACTTAGTAATTAAAATTAAATATTGATATTACTTAATAAAAACAAGTATGTCAGGGTAGTGAGTACTTAAACTTAATTCTATTCAATAGTAACACATTAAATATTTTTGCAATAACACTATAATAATATGTATAGTTCTCATTAAATGATTATTGATTCATACAAAATATTGAATCAATATAATAAAAGATAATACTTAGACATTTCGTACAGTGTTACAGTTTACTTCACATCATGCAATGTACATCATATAAATATTAATAATCGTTTAAAAATGACTTAGAAAATAATTAATATTTAATAATTTTAAATTTTAATACTATAATAATTAATATTTATCCATCTTGAATTGTATCTAAAAAAATATGATTTTAGAACCCCTTTTAAGATGAACATAGGCAATAGAATATGCAACATTATCTGTGCGGTCTTATCAGTGAGTGACAAGTGAGACCATGAACTAGTGAGTGAGACTACTACAGTATACACCACGATGTTGGTTGAGAAGTTCTCTACATCGTTAAAACATCGTTAACATACAAAAAAATAATATAAGTACAAATAAACTATATTTTTGTCATCTAAATTATATTATATACATTATTTCATATTTGTTAGTTAAAATGTAAGTTGATTGATGGTGAGGTAGATTTCATGATTTTAAAATGCCGCCATAATAACAAATAGATCTAGATGTCTCAAATAGACTGGGACCTATAAATGTCGGTGGATCTAAATGACTCAGTATCATTTTGTCTCGGGATCTCGATGACGCGGGATCTATTTGTCAGCATACCAAAAAAGTTACGTTTATCCTCGTGTACAGACTGTGTAAATAACGGTACTTTTTTTATGATAACAATGCTGTTGAGACCGCTGTGATGCGCGCGCACCGGATGCCCAAACGACTTCTGTAGTCAGTACTCACGGCCATGAACTCCCGGCTTTAGATGGAAAACCATCTACTTCAGACAGCCGTGTCTTTACTCTGTACACTGTGGCTGTTTTCTCGTTGGCATTTTGGCACCATCATTCATGGATAAGACATCGTTACTCTGAGTACTATAGTCTAAGTAGTAAGTAATAACATAAAAATAACCTTTACACACTGCAGCGGTGGCGGTAGCGGTTACGGCAAAATGAGTCCTCACACAATTTTACCGCTGCCGTGTGTGGCGTCCTTTACACGTATAATAAGTAAATAATACTTTTAAATCATTATTTCATTGCATTCCTTGTCAAAAAAAACTATAAAGGTGGATATGTTTTATACCAAGTCAAATGAACTAACAAATACCTAACAAGTATAATAAAATGAAAAATACAAAACCGAATTTTTCTCAAACTAACATATTTTTTTTACGCCACTTCTGCTTAGCAGGGCAGTATAATAATGTAATTTAATACATAATATATTATAAACTAATTATAACGTTTTTTAAAGGTGACTACTTTCTCTTGTAATTAATAGTTTGTGAGAAATAACAGATTCATCTCGGCTACTGTCTTAATTGCTGAACTTATATTTCGAATGTATACCTACTATATTGTTATATTGACGTGTGACACTTTAATACCGAATGAGTTGCAGCTATTGAATTTTGTATCATTTTACAGATTTTACAACAGTATATGACTGTACACTTAGATGCACATGAAAATAATATGATAACTATCTATGAGATACAGAGTGAATTTCATGGATTCAAAATTGGAACACACATCAATAGCAATTTAAGGAATTCAGAGTGAGTTTATATTTTATGTAACATACCGAATGGTTGATTCGTATGTTTTTGATTTCAATTTGATTAGGTATAATATATTATTATGCAAGTAGCAGTGGCAGCTAGTGCTATGGGTTCCATAGGCATGTGCCCTACCTAAAATATTGAAATAAATAAATAAATATAAGAATATATATTAAATTAAAATATAATGTATTATTTCCATAGTTCTGTCAAAGTATTTAGTTAATATATTTGACAATATTATTGAATTAAAAAAATGTGTTCAAATGCGGGTTTTCTTATTACAACACGTACATCAGGCGAAAGGCACATATCCTATCCGTTATGTCCCAATTTACAACAAGTAGATTTCTTCCACTTATTGATAGGAATTATTATGGCGTTGTCGGGCACAAACTGATTGTCCCCAGATTCTATTTTTATTACGATTTATTGAATTCATCATAATTTTGTTTTTATTAAATATTTATATAGCATATAAATATATAAACAATAATAATATATTTATGTATCATATATTCACGGCATAAGTGTGTATTAAACGTTTTTTTTTTTTTTTCTAATAATACTTAATCGTATAATACAAGACTTAAGATAAATTTAAAACCAACATAAATTAGAGGGAGTAACTTGTGATATAGAGAAGGGGGAAATTTTTGAACTTAAAATGCTTATAAGAAAAAAATCTTAATTATGGATTTTTAATTTTTTTCATCTGCCTTTGAAACAATGTACTAGGACCCTTCTATTAAATTTTCAAGCTTTTTCAACCAACAATTAAAATTTTATTGATATTTATAGAAAAAAAAACTAAAAAAAATGGAAACCGAAAATGTCCGATAACATCTAAAAATAAGTCAAAATATTTGGAAAATGTTATGGTTTATAGAAAATACTAATATGAACACTCGGTCAAAATGTCATGTATTAGCGGTCATTTGTTTAAGAGTTGAACCAAAAACCAAAATGAATTTTTTCAAAAACAGATTTTGCATACGAATCCCCGTTTTCCTTAATTTTTCTTTTGTTTTTCACGGCGCTTTTGAAATTTTTTTCTTTTGACCCCTCAAAGTACCAACTAGATTCATTTTCCTTTCAGAAAAGATACTGTTGAAGAATATCTAAGCACTTTTACTGTTCTAAAAGGTGATGACAAACACAAAAAAAAAATAAAAAACACATTGTAAAATTCATCGTTTCACTCAGAATCTAAAACCATAATAGTCTGTCTGTTTTATACTAGATTTCAAATGTATCCTGTTATTGAGTAGGTTATTGTAGTGGGTATGTTAAATTTGAATTCAACGATGAACCATTCATATGGAAATGATTTTCAGTAGTCTGTCAGCCTCTGACTTGATAATAGCTTGTTATTTATTTTAATATTATGTATATTGTCATGCGCGGATCTAGAAATGAATAAGGCAGGGGCCAGATAAAAAAATTTACTTTAAGTAGACACATAAAAGCATAGACATTAAGTTTAGTAAGTAGTAAGTAGTAGTTTAGTAAGTCTTAAGTTTTTATAGTAAATAAAATATTTATCATATACTCATATTATTTTAAAATAATAGTACCTAATAAAAAAATTACTTTTTATTGCATATAATATATATTATATAATTACGTAGACAAGAGTGAAATGTTTTTAAGTACCTAAGGCCTAAAGCACCTGTATATTATTATTACTTATTAGTTATTAGTAATTTATATGCCTATTAGTTGTACAGTATTTTAAACTTATTTTCAAAAAATATTGCATAATATATTACATTATTAATTATTATAATATTATTGTTACTAACTTATAAATCAATTCTGTACACCATGGAACGGTAAGAATAGGAATAATGGTATACAAATCTTAAAATTAGTCTAAAAATATTATTTTGTATGCTTTAAATTATATTCACAATTGTAAAATGTTTCAAGTTCCTATAATTAATATTTATTTAATATGGTGTAAATCTACAACATGACTAAAATATTGTTATATTTTGTTAAAAAGGTTACTATACAATTTTGTCAAAATTAAAACTTTAAATGTCTATGTATTTTTGATAAGATTAGAATGCTCTGACATCAACTTAATTTTTTTATAATTATTTAAAGTTGAAATATTGACAAAATTACAAAAATGTTGAATTTTTTTTTAGTTAAAAATCTATCAAATTTTCAAATTTTATATCTAAGGATTCACAAATTAATGTAAAGTTTTTCATACGTTGGTCTTACAGCTACCTATAAACATTAAATATACATATTATGCACAATTTGTTTATAGATATTTCAAGATCAAATTTTAAAAAATCAGCTGCTGGAAAGTTAAATTATACTTCATAATATAACTAGGTATAGTGTATATAGTATATTTATTATTCAATTTTTATAATATGTATAAATGTTTTCATTAAGTACATATTGCATAGAGAAACAATGTTCTATATTTTATACAATGCTAAATATTAGTCCATTGACAAGAGAACACACTACCAGTCACTAACAATATTATTTTATTTATTAATAAGTAAAATTAAATAGTATAATATTATTACTCATATTTTATTGTTTGACATAATAATATTATAATTATTTATTGTTGAACATGAAAGATTATTACTTGATTATTATAATGATTAAATTGACCATGGTGATTGTGTACAATAATTATTAATATGTAGAATTACTACACTGTTTACAACAAATTGTTCCATGTGCCACTATTTGCAACCTCCCCGGGAGACTAGGACATAATTTATAATACATTGTTTCTCTATACAAATAATATACTCAACGGTCTAAATAAATTTTTGAAATTAAAACATTTTTAGTGATCAACATTTTAGATGAACAATATGGAACATTTAAATTCAAAGTGAGTATATTTTAATAAAAATATTTTACACTTGTAATCATTAATATAATAAAATAAATTAATATTAATATTAATAAAATATCTTAATTAATTTATACATCAAAATAGCAGTGATAGGACTTCAAAAATTCTTGTATATTTAAGTTTTTCTATACTTTACATAAAAATTATATTAATTCATAAAATTATTATATACAATGGTAAATTTATATTTGTTTTGTTTAGAAACAAGAATTTTCCTAAATTTGATAAAATATTAAGAGTGTCACTTGTAAATTGTGATCATCTATTGAAATTTCATAACAAACAAATAATCAAAGAAGAAATGAATGAATTTAAAGATGTTGATAACACAACCGAAGATGATTTTCTGTAAGTACCTCACTACTAAACTTTTGAGTTTTAATAATTATGATATGTATTGTGTACTATAATTCAATAAGGTACCTAATACCTATGTAAGCTAATT
This sequence comes from Macrosiphum rosae, assembly GCA_016617965.1. Classification (NCBI taxonomy): domain Eukaryota; kingdom Metazoa; phylum Arthropoda; class Insecta; order Hemiptera; family Aphididae; genus Macrosiphum; species Macrosiphum rosae. The sequence continues at coordinate 9,512 of WHPZ01589421.1, read as the reverse complement.
AAAATTATAAGCATTGTGTAGTTTGTTTTGATTAAAAATTATTTTTATAATATATTGAATACATTTTAAACAGTTAGAGTAAATTAGGTGTACCTATGGTGTGATCAAATCTAACATAGATAGACAATTTGTCTATGGTGGATTGAATACTACATTTGTTGTACTTTGGTTTAAGTGTATTAACATGGACAAAATTAGCTTAGGTGCACATCTAAATGGGAAAAAATCAATATCAACAACACAGATTTTTAATTCAGTCTAGTGAGTCGTTTCATAGAAAATAATTTTAAAGCATCTGTGTAAAAATTCATAAATGGCATCATGGGTATTCCTTTTTCATTGCTCAATTTTCTGCAGACCAGGATTAATTCTTTATAATTTTGCGGGAGAACCATGCTATCCAACAGTGAAAACCTTATTCCAACTACTTCATTGAAGTGGGTGCATAAAGTTTGCTGTGCAAAAAGCAACTGTCATTTTTATATAGTATATTATATTATATTTATTAAGTGCATAAATAAGTTGGTGCAATCCTTGAAGAGATTTTAAGATGCTTATTGCTTATACATGCACAACTTAAAAATAAAAATAATAAAAAAAAATGATTTACTTTTCACGTTTACATTATTAAAAAAGAGAACAGAATAAATACATAACATCTAACATCAGTAAAATAATAATAGTAATAAGAAGAGTGATAATAACATAGTAATAGTAATAATAATATCTACTATCACAGCTCGGCCTTCCTGACCTTTCCCAGTCCCTGTCATTAATACATTGGTAAAAAACCCTTAATAATAATAATATTATAACAATACATACAATATCATAATTTCATAACAACACATCATATAATATAAAATATTAATCACAAAAAAAAAAAAATGTGCTCTGCTGTACAGTAGGTTACAAGTAGGTCACACTATAATGGATGGTATTAAATTTGAATTCAATTATATAATATCATTGTATAAGAAAAACGATTCTGAGCGGAGACTGTATGTCAGACTAGGTATAAAACATATTATATACTTATCTACGGTATTAAAAAAAATGGCCTATAATAGGTACCTATAATAAATTCCAAATTAATCATCACAATATCCATAAGGTGCTTATAACGCGTTATACATCAACAAAAAACCCTGATACTATCATAGATATATAATAGTGTACTTTAGAAGTTTCAAGTACCCAGGAATAATATTATAAAATCACAACAAAATAACTAAATTAGTTATTCTAGGTTTTTTATTATGTAATTTTGTCCAAATTTGAACTTACAATGACTATAAAAATAAAATTTGCTTATGTATTTTCTAGATTTTTTTGTAACAGAATTAACTACTATTACTTGGAATTTTGTTTTAAATTTTCAATCCTTTGATATAAAAGTTGAACATTTTATAAATTTTTAACTAAAAAATAATTATTTAATTTTAAATTTGATACATTTTGTCAAAATTCGGTCTTATATACTTATGAAAAAAAAATTGTGCCTATGTATTTTTAATATTTTTCAACTGATATTGTGACAATATATTAAGAGCCTTGTATAAAATTTTTACACTTTTTGGCCCAACAGATAAAACTATTGATATTTATAGAAAAAAAAATCTAAAAAAAATTGAAAACTGTAATTGTCCGTAAACAGCTCAAAAAGAGTCAAAATATTTTCAAAAATGAGAATATAACTATTTAGTGAAATTTTCGTGTATCTACAGTTATTCGTTTTTGAATTACAACAAAATAACAAAATCGCTACATGAGAAATCGAGTGTTTATCCAATGTTGTAAAGATTTGAATTTCAAACGGTCATAAAAATTTAATTTGACTTTCTTGTAGACATTTTTTTTTTTTGATAAATGTAGAAAATCTTATAAGGAATCTTGTATTACATTTTAAAATYTTAGCTTTTAAAAGAAAAATGTTTACGAATTCTTAACTCAAAATAATTTGCATGTATAAGTACAACTTAAAGATAAAAAAAATAAAAAATGTTATTATAAAAACCTTATATTGTTTGATTAGTTGAGAATAAAAAATACCCTTATCTAATTGTGGTATTTTTTATATTTTTTAGTCGAAATGTTACACGAGAATACAATGATGTTAAGAAGAATGCTATTTCGCAAATAAAACATCAAAATACTCATAAAAAAAATGAGAAAGGAACTATTCAAATAAAGTAAGATTTTGCTTAAAACGAATATTTTATATTATGTAAATTAAATAGTGTCAGTACCAAATAAATAGTTAACAATTTACTACAACTTATTCGGAAATTTAGATAATACTTTCATAAGATACTATGTTAATTTGTGCTCTTAATTTATTTCATAGCTACCATTATAACAAAATTAGTATGGCTTATAGTTGTTTTTACTTCATAATAATTTTTTAACCACATCATAGTATTTAATGAATTCTTCTTTAACATGTGGTGATAATCTGAGATAGCTTTATGTATTGTTGACTTTGTTGGTATGCTCCACCTGAGAATTTTAATAATTTGGATTTTTCAAATAAAAAATAAAATATAAAAATTCCTTCTCTGTTAATTTATAATTGTTGTCCAAGATTATGCCCAATATAGTAAATACCTATTTTGATAAAACGTTGCCTGTCAAACTTTAATATTGTAAGAATTACTTTCCAACGTCTACTTTCTTTAGTATTCTAAAAACACTAAGTGTACCTATGGTTGTTTGTTTTTGAATTACAACAAAACATCAAAAATCGATAAATGAAAATTCGTTAATTATATCCAGGTGAAAATCCAATATCATAAAAATGTTAAATTAAACGATCATAAAGAATTAATTTTACATTCCGATAAACTTTTGTTTGTTTAAGGTAAACAAATTTGAAAAATCTTCTACTAAAAGATTTAATGTTAGCTATGGTTTATGTAAATAATATTTTGAAAAAAGTTTGTTTCATTCCAAATTAATTTACTTAAAAAAATATTAATATTTTAAAAAATTCTAAAATATAAACTAGGTACTTGACTTAGAAAAATATTATTCCCATCAAAATTGTTCTTATAATCATAATTACAAGTTGGCTCTTTTGAATATTTCAAAAAAAATTTTAATATACAAAAACATTTTTTATTTATAGTATTAAAAAATAAAAATTATTTCCGTTTAGCACAAGTATGTTCATAAATTATATGTATATTATTATTTATATTTTTAAATTTGATTAAATTAAAAGTTATTTCATCTGTCAGGCCCTGTATAAAATATTTTATCACCACTTCATCCGTTTATAAGTACAGTAGAAACTCGATTAATCGTCACTGTCGGGACCAGTACTATGAAGTATGAACTGTGTTGACCAAATATAGACGGTATTTCATCTGTCAGGTCTTCCGTACAGGCCCAGTATAATCGTACAATCATTTTTGAACTTCAATTAATAAAACTTTTAAGGAACCTTGCATTAAAATTTACAAAATACAAACAATTTCTCAAAGCTATAATTAGCTCAAAAAAATATTTATTATGTTTCTATACATGGAAAATGCTAATATAAATATTTGGAGAACCTTTAATGTGTCTACGGTTATTAATTATTATAGATTTTCAATTTTGAGTTAGGTTCACCATTTAGTTTTTTTTAATTAATGTCGATAAAAATTTTTTGGCCCAGTCATAAATGTAATACCCTCATGAGTATTGTTGTAAGTGGAAATTAAAAAAAAAAAAAGTTAAGTAAATCCACAATATTTTTTATGCGAGCGTCAAAAATTTGAAATTTGGGTAATTTGGAATGATCACAAAAATGTGCAAATCATTTTAGTTAGAAATTCATAAAAAATTTTTTTTCATAAATCTAAAATTTGATAATTTAATAGAATATTTATCATAAGAATCTCTACCAAAAATGCCTACCAGATTGTTAAATTAAATTTTTATGAGTGTTTCAAGAATCAATTTTTACAACATTAGATATTGACTCGAATCTTCATGGAGTGTTATTCTTATTTTGTTGTAATTAAAAAACAAATAACCGTAAATACTTGAAATTTACACCAAATGTTTATTTTCTATACTTGACGAAATTTTCAAAATATTTTGAATCGTGTATTAATAGGGGCTTACGGAAATTTCATTTTCAAGTTTTTTAGTTTTTTTTCTATAAATTACATTTAAATTTTATTCGTTTGGTTAAAAAGCTTGAAAATTTAATACAAGGCTCCTCACAAACTGTTACAATATATCTTTTTAAAAATATTAAAAATTCATAATCCTAATTTTTTTTATAAGCATTTAAAGTTTAAATTTTGACAAAATGAAAATTTAAAATTACTTTGTTGTTAAAAATTTATAAAATGTTAAATTTCTATACCTCGGGATTGAAAAGGTTCCACGAAAGTCGTTGGTTCTGTAACCAAAAAACCTAAAAAAATATATAAACACAGTGTTTTTTATATTGTAATTTTATGTTTATTTGTGTAAAAAATTAGATATTTTAACCAAGAATAACGAATTTAGTTAATTAGTTGTAATTTAAAAATATTATTCATGAGTACTTGAAACTTTTAAGGTAAATTATTTTATTTTATACACACAGTGTCACTTTCAAATGCAACTTTTTTGACAAAAATTAATTGAGCCTACTGTAGTACTAATGCCTAATACTAAACAAAATTGAGCCTGACATCCAGCTTTCGGAAATAATTTTTCAGAACTTTTTAATATTAGTTTACGAATAAAAGATCAATTATATCAAATTATTGTAATTTATTGTGGTAGGCTTTTCACAAACCAATTATTTAAAAAAAATTATTTGTACCATTTTTTTTCTAATTTCGGTGATATAATTACATCACATTGTGTAGGTTAAGTTATAGCATTTTTTTATATTTTTGATACACATTTCATTGAAATAAAATAAATATGTCATCAACTATTGAACAGCTATTGCTATTTTACCAAATAAAATATTTTATCACCACTTCATATGTTTATAAGTACAGTAGAAACTCGATTAATCGTCACTGCCGGGACTAGTACTATGAGCTGGGTTAATCAAATAGACGGTATTTCATCTGTCAGGTCTTCCGTACAGGCCCAGTATAATCGTACAATCATTTTTGAACTTCAATCAATAAAACTTTTAAGGAACCTTGCATTAAAATTTACAAAATACGAAAAATTTCTCAAAGCTATATAATTAGCTCAAGAAAATATTTATAATGTTACCATAGGTACATGGAAAATATAAATATTTGGTGAACATTTCATCTGTCTACGGTTATTAATTATTTTAGATTTTCAATTTTGAGTGAGGTTCACCAATTAGTTTTAGATTCTGAGTGGAGCGATGAATGTATTGATTTTAAAATGATGTGTTTTTTTTTATTTTTTTATTTTTAATTTTTAATTTCATTTGTGTCTGTTCACGATAAGTAGTCGAAATAATGCTTCGATTTTTAACTTCAGTATCTTGTTCGATTGGAAAGTGAATATCGTTTCTGAATTGGGGAGGTCAAAATTTAAAATTCCCAGTAATTTTTAAAAGCGCCAAGAAAAACAAAAGAAAAATTAAGGAAAAATTTGGTTTTTGGTGTAACTTTAAAACAGATGACCGTAGAAATGAAACATGAAATTTTCACTAGTTGTTTATATTTGCATTTTATATACACAATAACATTTTCAAAATATTTCGATTTATTTTGAACTGTTTAGAGACATTTTCATTTTTTAGTTGTTTTCTAAATATATCAATAAAATTTGAATTGTTGGTTAAAAAAGATTGAAAATTTAATAGAAGGCTCCTAGTATATTGTTTCAAGATGAAAAATATGAAAAATCTTTATTCACAGTTTTTTTTTATAAGCATTTAAAAATTGACAAAATATGGAAAAATCACGAAAATTAGCAAATTATTTTGGATTAAGAATTCTTAAGAACTTTTCTTTTTAAATTTAAGATTTTGAAATGTAATACAAGATTCCTTAAAAGATTATTTACCTTTATTAAAAAAAAAAATTTCTAGAAGAACATCAAATTAAGTTTTTATGAGCATTTGAAATTCAAATTTTTATTACATTTTATAATCACTATATTGTAGCTCTCATGTAGTGATTTTGTTATTTTGTTGTAATTCAAAAACGAATAACTGTAGATACACAAAAATTTCACTGAATGGGTTATATTCTCATTTTATATACACCAAAGTACACTATTATATGTCAATGGAGTATGGACTATGATAGTAAATTCATAAATAATTTTTTTTCATGCATCTAAAATCTGATAATTTAATAGAATATTTATCATAAGAAACTCTACCTTTTTCCAAAAAAAAAAAAAAAAATGCCTACCAGAAAGTTAAATTAAATTTTTATGAGTGTTTGAAGCTTCAATTTTTAAAACATTAGAAATTGACTCGAATTTTCATGGAGCGTTATTCTTATTTTGTTGTAATTAAAAAACAAATAACCGTAAATACTTGAAATTTACACCAAATGTTTATGGTTTTTATGGCTTCAACTCCTTTGAGTAACAGTTATCATATATTTTTTTTAGTTTACATCTATCACTAAATGGTATCTCAACTATGTGCAAATCCACCTCATCTTCAAACTCATACTCTATTAACCAGGGCTTAAAACCGGTAACCGGTTTGTAACGAAAACCGGTAAAAAACCGTAAATTTGAGAACCAAAAACCGATAACCGCTCTTAGTTTTGGAATGCTGGAAGCGGTTACTGGTTATCGGTTATCAAGGTAAATATCTCAATATTAACATCAAAGCGGTTACCTCGTTTTTTCAATCCCCCGGTATTATAACCAAAATCTATTTCCGACCAAAAAATTAACGGTTTTTTCGTGGAATTTAATACTTGAATTATGTCATGATTACATTATAGTTGAATTTAATTTTCCAGCTATTTTTAAATTTTTTCCCCGATTAATTGTCGTCTAGTATTTTGCTTATCTGTTTGAATATCACATAGGGGCTTAGTCCATTTAGTATTTACGATATTTTAATACTGTCTGTCACACTTTATATTTTATACATTGGTCAATGATATTATTTTAAAGCTGTTGTTTAAAGTGTTTAAAGTGGTTAAGATTTAAATAATTTAAAGAATAACTACATATATTATACACGGAAATTAAAAATGAAGAACCCTGTTCTTGAAATGTACTTTACTTATGATATAAATAAAAACAGTAGTAAATGTAATGTAGTAGGATGTACCAAGTATATATCTGGTAAGCATTCATCAAACTTGAAGAAACACATTTTTGCCCTTCACAAAAATGAGTACAAAATGATTATATTTTATTTCGGTTTTTTACGGTTATAAAGAAGAAAATTATAACAATAACATTTTTTTATGCAATTTATTTTTTTGATTTATTAAGATCGCCATTATCTTAATCATATGTTTTAAACTTTAAAGCAGTTTGAAAAAATAAATATTTAAATTGAAGGAAATTGGCCAAATTATAGCATATTAAGTTTTTGATTTTGTAGTAATAATAGTTATGTTATCAACCCACGAATGACCTAAATAAAGTATAAACTGTTTCAAAAATATGATTAAAAAATTGAAAAAACCTAATCAACGGTTTTTAAACGATTAACGGTTATCATAGTGTTTGAAATATCTTTAAAGAAACGGTTACCGGTTACCAAAATATCAGAATTAAACGATTAATCGGTTACCGGTTTTCAAAAATTTTCGGCTAATAAAAAAAAAAAAGCCCTGCTATTAACCCTATGTCAACCAGAAAGTAATTACCATTACACCGTTCGTGCTTCGAATTTATCATTACCCTACCATCTTCACCAAACCAAATATCCATCCAGTTAATCAAATCTCTGCTCAATAAACATTCGGATGACATGATCTAGTCATCTATTATATAAAATATTTGTTTTTTACTTAAATCATAATCATCTAATAATACCGTAGCAACCGCTTCTATACTCAATTGAGACCCGTTAATACCCGAAATGAAATATCATTATTACACGGTTGTCGGTCACTAGTTTTAATAAGATGAGACTTAATCAACGAAATCGGGCTACCACTATTTATTAATGCATTAACGATAACATTCTCTTAACATAATATTATAATTACCCTTACATTAATGCTGGATCTATCAGTCTGATCTCTTCTGCTGATCCACTATGTTGCTGCTCGTTCTGTCGTCGAGATTCTTCATTCGTGTCATTCTTATTTTTCTGATCACGTTCCGTACAGGCTAATCGCTAATGTGTTGTTGAACCGCAACTATAGCATGCTCCTTTTGGTCCAGCTGGATTGGGACATCTTAGGGGGATTTGTGTTCTGGATCCTCAGTTGAAACATATCGGACTTGTTGCTGTATCAACACCCTTTTGACTCCTAGTACACGTATCTTCCGCTTTGGGCTTAGGACTTTCTCCTCTGGGCTACTGCTTTTCATTTGAACTGGAAAAAACTGCTTTATTTTGAAACCTAACATTTCTGTACTCCACTATCCGTATGTAGTCCATAATGTCAAATAATAACTCATCTTCGCCATTATGACTACGACTTAACAAATACTGAAATAATTCATTCGAATGGATGCCGTCTAATAGCTGTTCCTGTGCAATGGAACAAATATAATTCCAGATCTGGACAAAGTCGAACCATTTCGTGGAAATAGTCTAAAATACTTTCGTTTTTACCTTGTACCCGCGCTGGCGATGCCTTCCATCGACTGACCGTGTTAACCTTTCTGAAGAACGTCGATTTAAATTGTTGTTCAAACTCTGCCCATGAACTAAATCTTCGTCCAGTATACCATTATTGGGCTGGACTGTCCACATTCACTCTCGCCGCCTCCAGCTCGTGTGCGACTTACCAACGATGTAACGTCGCCACTCCACAGAGCGTGCTCAGCCAATCCGCCCTTTCGTGGTGCTTACCTTCGCCATCAAACGTTGGTAGTATTTTGGACAAGTCCGGTGGAGCGTATTCCTATATTCGCTTTCGAATTCCACTTCTAATGTAAGAAATAACTCCGTCTTTCAGTATAATCACTTTCCAGGGTTTAATGTAATTACTTTCAATAACTTTCAACGTAACATAATTATAAAAAAAGGTGGGCAATTGGGTGTCGCTCTGCTGGATAGTAGGTTACAAGTCTGTCACTGTATAATGGATAGTATTAAATTTGAATTCAATGATATAATATCATTGTAGGTATAAGAAAAAAGATTCTGAGCGGAGATGGTATGTCAGTCTAGGTATAAGACATATTATATACATATCTATGGTATTAACCAAAAAATTGACCTATAATAAATTCCAAATTAATCATATCACAATATCCATTAGGTACTTATAACGCGTTATACATCAACAAAAACCGTGATACTATCATAGATAATATATAATAGTGCACTTTAGAAGTTTCAAGTACTCACGAATAACATTATTCAATCACAACAAAATAACTAAAATAGTTATTCTAGGTTTTTTAATATGTAATTTCGTCCAAATTTG
>WHPZ01589420.1:5422-16087 GCA_016617965.1 Macrosiphum rosae | reverse complement strand
AGTACTCAATATTAAAATTGAGTTATTTACCACAGTCACACTGAACAAAAAAAGCCACGTCGCCCCCCCTCAAATCCGCCACTGCATTTCGATCTCCTTAATATCAGTATTATTATAATGTTCACTATAGTTGTTTTTCTTTCGGTGTTAGTCCGTGTGGCCAAGAAATTGTATCACTAAATTGCATAAATACACCGTCGTCTATCAAGAAGTTTTCATCGCATATTCGCATCAAACTATAATATAACCCTGTTTAGAGCACTCTTTAAACAAGCTTCAGATCAGTGGCTGTTAAATAATTTTTTCATGGGAGTGGATGTGACTGATTTTCTTAACATGAACTTTTTGATCATTAAAAACAATTTATGAGAGTATAAGATCATAAATAATTGGGGAAAATGTCATCTATCCCCCTCACCCATCTCCGATTTGACCACCACTGCTTTATCATATACACCCCATTGAAATACATATTACACATAATATTAAACTTTCAAAAAATATTATATATTACTATACTATATTATTTACACGATTATATTCGCACAACATTTCAAACCCAAATTGCTAGCTTTATTACACGGACGTTGAACTACAATAACGCGCCGTTTCACTCGACATACACTGCAGCATTATATGCCTACACGGCAATAATAAATAGGAATTGTGTCGGCGTTCCGGAAATCGAACGGAAATTAGACGTGTTGGCGTCGGGAATTTTCCATTTCCTCCGAGGCTTTAATATACATTTTTTTTTATTCGCCGACCAGTGCACAACAATATATCAGCGCGCACGGCTATATATTATTGTAGGTACCTACCTATTAAATTTATATACACTATATTCCGTCACTAAAACCGATAAATTATACCTACCTTTGTCACTGTCACGCCGCGGACATCGGAAAACACATACCTGTCGGCTGATACAACTCACAATATACCTACATACGTGTATTTTTGTAATAAGGTGATGGAAGGGCTTGCATCTCGCCCTTTTGAAGTGTTTTTTCGACATATATCAAAGTTTATGATCATCGACTAGGTACCTAGTAGGTATAATATAAATTCCCTCTATTTCATATATAAAATGAATTTAATTAATTTAAAACCAACATTCTACAATACACGGCAGGATAATAACATAGGTCATAGAGATCCCTTTTACCTGGTCGATTAAATCAAGCCTATGTTTTTCACAGGTAGGTCTTAAGCTACTGAATAAAGCACCATAGCGAATCCTATGAACAACACAAAAAAAAAGTTAAAATTTGGCTAAACCATAGCCCAAGCATCTGAGTCATAGTGTTCAGTGTTAATATAAAATATATGATGTGAACCTGATAAAATTTAATATATTATATTATATAGCAACCGATTAATTAATTTTACTTTTTTTTATTTTATTTTTATTATTCTTATTTTGTCTTTTAATGTTTCCATTTTTAATTTTTAATTTATAATGTTTATTATATTTTTGTCTTTTAATGTTTCCATTTTTAATTTTAATGTTTGTACTACTTTAATTACTTAGGTTTTTTATTAGTACTCCAATTTCACCAATAAGAGGTTTTTTTCTCAGTGGTGTGTTGGGCCATTATACTCGATATTCTCTTATTATAACTACTGTACTGTGATCATATTATGGCAAATAAATAAATTATTATTATTATTATTATTAAATGTATATAATTATAATGCTGGTAAGTCTTGCGTCTATTATATCATTTGTATAACCTAGCTAGGTACTTACGTTTAAAAACAGTCAAATAGTTTGCAATAATCTATAGAGAGCTTGCTTGTGTAGCTATTACAACTATAAAGGGATAATATTATACAAACACCACAGAAAATAGTAAAACGTCATCAACTAATAATAACATAATAGTAATAATGATAATAATTTATTTTTTATAACCAATCAATATGGGTCATACACAAATTATATTTAAATATTAAGTAGGTTACTAAACCCCTGTAAGCTAATGCTTGTATTGGGGTTTAGATTTCAATAAGTTTAAAAAGAAGTTATAAAATAAAAAGAAGAAAGAATAAACAATGTATAGTTTTGATAGAAAATAAAAGATGTATATTAATACTAGGTACTTACAAATTTTGTAGTAAACTATGAACTTAAACTAGATAAAAAGTTATATTTTTAATTTGTATAGTATTAATCTATAATTATAGTTTTTGTATATAATACAATTATGAAAACTTAATATATTTATATTAAATTTAATACATAAATCAGGTTCAATATACAGTGGATTCATTTTACCAAAATTGAAGTTACATTTATGTTTAGCCAACTTAAAATGTTTTCGATACCTAATATATTGTATGATAATCATGATTGATAGGTATTATTAAATAGGTATACATATTGAAAAATTAGTAATAATAGACGCTTTTTAAAAAGTTTATCCAATTTTGAATGTTTAAGGTATTATGGATGTTATACTATTATTAATTAGTGGGTTATTAAAAAATATACTTAATTATTCTGTTAGGTACTCGTTCTTTTTAAATTGTTTATGTGACTAGTTTAGGTACAATGCAAAAATTTAAAATGAACTGTACTAATGATAAATAGATAACACGTTTAAGTTGTCATATAATCCATATATATCTAATATCCTTTAGAATATAAAATAATTGTCTAAGTTTTTGTCAACTAATTTATATGTACACTCAATTTAAGTCTATGATAATAATGTAACCCAAGGTATTTAATGCTATACCTACTTTTGTTAATAAAAAACAATTTGAGTTCAGAGTATTCAGTTAAAGTCATTACAAGAAGACAGTGGCGTCATTTGGGGGAGGGCAACTGGGGCATTTGCCCTAGTCTAGTATTTACATCAACCTTAAGTCGGCACATTTATTTTGTGGGGTAACAATAATGATATTATATTTTGTGAATTGTAGTCCCTCCCCCTTCCCCAAACCACGTTAAGAACATTTTAAGTTGTAGACCTCAATTTGTAAGTTCATCAATTTGGAACTATGGTCAAAATTAACTCAGGGACTAACAACACATGTATAAAATAATATTCAATTTTGATACAAAATTTAAAAAAAAAATACAATTTATTATACCACTTCTAATCAGCAAACATTATATTTTCTAAGTAATCCCTAGTTTTTGTGAAATACCTTGTGCCTATATAATAGATAACACACACATTTCTTTGAATACAGTTTTATGAATCTAAGATTTGTTTTATAACAATTTTGATGTCAAAACATCTATGTGGCGTTCAGACTTTTCCGCTTGGGCAGTGAAATTTTTTGAGCGTTACCCTTTTACGCATAACGCTAGCGCAGCTGACGTACTGATTGGCGGAGACTCGTATTTATCATGTTTTTGTATGAATTCAGTAGTTCAGTACTATAAATTTTTTTCCATTTTTCCTGAACTAGGTTTTAGAAAATAAATATTATTTTCTATAGGAGTTAGAAGTAAGTAATTTGAGTAATTAATTAGAAGTACTAATCAGTCAATGTCCTCAACAACCAAGATAGTTTTAGGATGATAACTTGACACATTTATGTGTATATACAATTAATGTATCGGCATCATCATTTGCTATTTTAACAATAAACCCATGATTAATTAATTTTATTTTAAGCATTTCAATAAATTACATTTTATTACTATCGTTTGATAAAAAGTTCTCTTTTGAAATAGTAACTATCATATGGCTTTCAAAAAACACATCACTACACTTTTTTTTCAAACTTCTGAATTGACGCTCTGTACTTTTTATACTTTTTGCATTGTTTTCATAACCATCAAACACATCAATTACATCAATGCCAAAATGTTTTTCTACATAACTCTGTAATATGAATCACAAATTAATTCAAATGTTTGGCGCAATTGCCAAACAACTCTATGTAGGAGAAATCTTCCATCAATATTATATTTTCCGTTGGTTATATTAATACTTTCTACTAAAGGTGTTGGTTGTACAATGCTGATTTTTTTTAAAAATACTTTTATAAAATTGAATCGTTTACCTTTAGTTTGTAGAACATAAAAATATATTTAATAGTGTAAAAAAAATTTAACACGGAAAAAGAGAAAATTATTAATACTTTTTTAACTGTCAATTTTTAAACAAATTTATCTTGCCCAATATTTGTTTAAATGAAAAAATACAGACACTTTTTTTTTGTAAATAGTCTAATAAAAAACTTTTATTTGAAACTTTTTTTGATATTTGTAATAATGTTTAAGACATTCAAAAAAGCTCATATTTTTAAACTTTCATGAACTTATAAAAAAAAACCTTGGTTGGGATTTTTTTTCCGCCATTTGCAAAAATGTTGTCTCTATTGCCTGGCCTAATAGTGTAATACTGAAATATACAGTACACCATTGATACTACATTAGTGACATTACTACCAAGTACCTATAAATTATAATCTATTTATTTGTATAGTCTTCTTCATTAGTACACACTTCTCAAATTTGTAGTGCACCCTTTTAATTTTGGATTACACACTTTGTGTCGGGGTTCACTAAAAAGTAGGGATTGGCTAAAATGATAATCTTAAGAAAATAAAGAAGTATATAAAGTATTGTTTTTGTAAAAAATTTTACATTATTATATTTATACAAAATATCAGTAATTATATTATAAAATATTTAAATTCAATTCAATAAGCTTCTAAAACTTGTTAAATAATAATAATAATAATTCAAGAAGTTTAGTACAGTATTAATAGTGTGATCACCATTGTTTGTCAGCGTTATCTTATGTTATTAATGTTTTCATTTATTCGATAATACCGAGGTTTTCACTTTTACATAATACTAAAAACTTAACATAATCATCTATATTGTTTTTTAGCAAACCTTTAGTTAGAGATAGAGCAATACATTAACATTATACTAACGTATAAAGTTTTTAAAATACAATTTTACATAGACAATTACAAGTAATATAATATGATATTTACAGGAACAAATAAAGACTTAAACTAATTTTGGAAACAACCAATCAAAGTTTTTTTTTAGCACTACTTTTAAAAGACGAACATTATTTTTATACTGACATGGCAATATTATGGCATAGAGTAAAAGTACACAATGCCCTTAGAAGCAAATAGCGTTTTAGGATTTAGGAAGGCGAAGCCATACTATAATAATAATGAACAAGCTGAAAAAAAATATTGGGAAATGTTTGCAGAGCTTAGCCTTTAAAGTGCCTCTATGATAGGAGGCCTATATAAGTTAACAAAGTATTGACCAAAATATTTATTTTTATATTTTACAGAAATATTATACCGTCCATTTTCCCTTTCTCTTTCGAAGTATAAACAATTATTACCTAGTATTAAAAATAAAAACAATGGCAATTTTTTTATTAAAACATTTATTTTGTTGTAAACCCAACTCTGAAATGTTGTCTTGTAGATTACATTTATATGGCTATATATTAGTATATGATCCTTGTATGCAGCGACATGTAACATTGGATCAAAATGTTGCTCGGGCAACACCTTAAATATAGGAGTGTGGGTAATGATAGATAAGAGGACATTTTATAGGTCGGTAAAACAGTGTTTTGAGGTAGATCATCATAAATTATTCGAGCAACACCATTTTTTTTTTTATATACACTCTTTATGTACTTTAGAATATACTCCTTGACAATTACATTATCGCAGACATTTAAATGGCTACTTTACGGTATGTGTTTTCATATGGTTTTTTAAATGTTCTGAACGAGAAAACCCACGTTTACATACATCACATTTATACGGTTTTTCACCAGTATGTGATCTCATATGACTTTTTAAATTTCCTGATTGAGAAAACGTTTTATGACAGTTAACACATTCATATCTCTTTTCTCCAGTATGTGTCCTAGAATGCTTTATTAAATTTGATGAATTAGAAAACCCCTTATCACATATATCACATTTAAAACTTGGCTTATTTACGGAATGTAGTTTAATATGGACCTTTAAATTTGTTAAAAGAGAAAACGCTCGTTCACATATATTACATTTATATGGCTTATCTCCGGTATGTGTTCTCATATGGTATTTTAAATGTTCTGATTGAGTAAACCTTTGATCACAGATATCACATTTATACCTTTTTTCTCCAGTGTGTATCCTTCTATGCAATGCCAAACAACATGTTGTAGAAAAATATTTATCACATAAATCACATTTATATGGCTTTTCGCCGGCGTGTGTCTTAATATGATTTACTATATTTGATCTAGTGGAAAACGCTCTTTTACATATATCACACGTATATGGCTTATCTCCCGTATGCGTCCTAGTATGAATTCGTAAAGTGTCTGAACGAGAAAACTTTTTTTTACATATTTCACATTTATAAGGCATTTTTCCGGTATGTAATTTCATATGTTGTTTTAAATTTCTTAGTTGAGAAAACATTCGATCACATGTATTACATTTATATGGTTTTTCTGAAGTATGTGTCATTGAATGCCGGCTTAAAGTATCATGAAGAGAAAATTTTTTATCGCAGATATCACATTTATAGGGCTTTAACCCAGTATGTGATCTCATATGGTTTATTATATTTGATTTTGTATGATAAGAATTATTACAAATGTCACAAACAAATGACTTTTCTCTTTTAATGTTATGAATCGTCACTTTTGAGGTCAATAATTTATCATGGATATTGCGTTTATGATGTTCATGCTCAGTATGAAATTTCTTATAGACTGGATATTTAGATGAATTAGGAACTGGTTTAGTACCCTCACCTGATGTTAAAGGCTTTTCACTTGAGTTAGTTCTGATGTCTGAATTCATATGAGTAATGAATTCCGACGAGAGACTTTTGTTTAAGTCCCTTGTTACAGTTCCTTCAAATTCAAAGCACTCCATGAGATCTTTTTCTGTTTTAATTTTGGTTTCAGTTTTGTTAACATCTTCTTCAAATTGACATATAATTCTAAAAATAAAAATAAAATTATGTACATTTGGTATTACAATGGTGTTTGTTTTCTACTAGAAGGAGTGCTTCAATTTCAACATATAGTATCTTATCTTTTAGCAAATTGGATCAAGATGGTACATTAAAGAGGTCATTTTTCGATTTTCTCAACAGTTATTTAATGCCATGAGAAAAACCATTGATAAATTACAAATTCCGCTAATAATGGGATTTTAATATCTAACACTTTGTTTATCACCATAGAAACAAATAAAAATAACGATATTAGTTATTTTGTTGTAATTTATAAAAATAATTCAACTTACAGGTTATAATAAAATATAATAACAATATAAAATATTCACTGACAAACAGTCCCGCTCAGAATCGTTTTTGGTATACAATGATATGATATCATTGAATTCAAATTTAATACAATTTATTATACAGTGACCCACTTGTAATCTACTGGCTACTGTACAGCTGAGCGACATCCATTTACACTCTTTTTATTGATTAAAACATTAATTGAGAATTATTTTATTTCGTTTTTTAACAGTCAGGGTGTTATGAACGCATTACCTATTAGTATATAGTATTAGCCTATTGTATTAGAATATAAGAGTATATTATTGAAGTCTGCGGGTAACGCTTAATGTGTGGGCGACTCCCGGAATATTGTAGCTACACGGCAGCCGTTAGGGAACCGTAGAGTCAGTCGTCTTAGCTCTTTTAAACCTGTACGTCGTTCTGACAGTCAATAATAAATATTTAAGTGGATTATATGTTTCGACTCTCGATAAAATTATATTAGTATATAAATCTTTAAAACTATTTTGTTGTACTCTCTCCAAAAATGGAACCCTCACACTACCGAAAAAACAACGTTCAAACGGAACAACCCGTACAAGCACAACAACTGGTGGCAGCGGTGTCGCGGTCATAATTTTTGGAAAAGAAACAACTTCAGAAGGATAACTAATATATCTAATATATATCTATTCGAGGTAAATTTATACTTCATTTTGAAAAAAATTAAAACTACTTCGTCCACGTAGTTATATCGTCATAAGGACTATATCAATTGAGGTGGCATATATGTTACTCTCGTCAAAAAATTTTTCACGGGCGTTCCAGTTGTCAACAACAAGCGCACCGTCTATAGTGGACACGCATTGTATTCAACGACGTGTTCTACTCTTCACATCAACATTATAGCCACGGTTCCGCCGCCGTTACCGTCGTCGCCGTCAGTCACCACCGCCGCTGTGTTGCTACAGCCGCTCTTGTCGCGATAAACTGTTACGTCAACACCAACGCGTCGTGGGACGCACAATCACTTGAGCACAATACAACTGAATGCGATGCATTCATGGGTAATATTTTAAGCTAATTATTAAAATATTATTATTTATTATACATATATATTTAATTTTAACGTATTATTGTCGACTAGTACGACTATAAGTCGTTGTCATTATTACTATTAGTATTTGTATGATTATTATTATTTCTATATCAATAGTGGTATTAATTATAGGGAGTGGTGATACTACAAATTATAATAATCTTGCCATATTAATTTAATTAATTTTTTTATTTTTATTTTTATGTATACAATTTAATACATGTCCGATAGGTCTAGTAATAGTAACAGTAGTTCCGAGAGTTCTGATTCAGACGAAAACTACGTACCATCGCGTCCGATTGACAAAAGTCTGTTAGGATTGTCTAGGCCTGTTATTAGATTACTGAATAACCGTCAAAAAGAAAACGTAATACAAGATTGTAGACAATCGAAAATAAATAATAAAAATTTTAATACAAAGTTGCTAGTAGGTACAAAATATAATATTCAAACTATAGAATCTAATAACAAAACGGCACTACCTACTTCGACCACATTATCCTTAGAAACAGCAATAAGATTAATTCCACATTTTAATGGGGAGAATGTACAGGAGGTATATCCATTTATAAACGCATGCAATTTTGTCATGCGAAATGTTGATGAAACCGTACAACCGGTACTCTTACAAGTTATAATTACTAAGTTGTCAGGCAAGGCGTTCGCGATAACCCAACATAAAGAAATTTCTACATGGGAAATACTTGGGGATAATTTAGAAGGCACTTTCTGTGCTACTCGCACACCCGGATATCTTCAGTTAGAGCTCACTACTACTAAATTCCAACAAGGTGAAACGGTACGAGTTTATACGACGAAAGTAGAAAAACTATTGCATGAACTTTGCAACGTAAGCACAAAGGATAAATCAGCTGGTGACGCTAAAGCTATACATAATTACATAAAAGAAACAACTTTAACTACATATATTGAAGGTTTACCATCTACTATTCGGGGTGTAGTCAAACCCAAGAATCACCCAACGTTAGAAGAAGCCATAAAGGATAGTTTAGAAGAAGAGAAAATTATCAATCAAATAAAGGAACACAACGTTTGTTGAATAACAAACCAAATAATATGAATATTAGTAAATATTGCAAATATTGCCGAAAAACAAACCATAATACATATGAGTGTAGATTTGGAAACAACAATGTCGATACTGGACAGCAGAGTAAACAATCCAGAGGATTCAATAATCAAAGAAATCAGGAGACTAAACAAGTATCGTGTATTTATTGCAAGAAAAATGGTCATACTATAGATGTATGCTATAAGAAGAAAAATGCAGATTCAAGAAAAGCAAATAATAATGATCAATCGAATTTGGGAAACGAAAAGGAACCGGCCAGAAAGGGCGTTTTTCCGGTTCGCGAGTTTAAAATAATAGCCCAAAATTAAATATTCTGACGTGCAAAATCAAACTAACAAACAACCATGCTACGTATCAAATACCACAATGTGTTAAAGGAATAGCCAATTTCCTCATAGATACAGGAGCAGATCTTAATATAATTGAAATAAATGCGCTTCAGGACGATGTCATGGTATCTGATGATAAAATTTACCAAATGCAAGGGATTAATGACCAATTAGTAAATACCTTAGGAAGTACAACCTTAAACGTATCGATAAACAATGCAATTTGCAAAACAGAATTCCAAATAGTTAATTCAACCTTTCCAATAAGCGGAGATGGAATATTAGGAAACCCTTTCTTTAAAGACAATCAAATCATTGACGATAATTGACGTTATTAAAGGAGAATTAACTTCCAAAACAAATGATACAACTACTATCCCAGCTCGACATGAGATGATCATTCCAATACAATTTGATGTTCAAGATTCTTCTGAACAACCAAATGTACTCATCCATTCACAGAAAATAGGTGAAAATATTTTGTGTGGAAATATATTAAATATTGTAAAAAATAATCAAGTACTAATAAATGTTATGAACCCAACAGAGGAAACTCAAGTTATACCAATACAAAAACTTTCGGATTTATCACATGAAATTTTCGATATAGTTTCAATGGATAACTTACAGACAAATAACATTAGTGTAAATACGGGAAACCGTATCCAACTCCTGAAGAACTCACTGAAATGTGATCATATGAACACAGAAGAAAAGGAAGTGATTCTAGATTTATGTAGTACATTTTCAAATATATTCTTTTTAGAAGGAGACCAAATGACGTATACAAATGCAGTGCAACATGAAATCAAAACTCCTGGGGTAACTCAACCAATCCATCAAAAACCATATAGACTTCCTTATGCCCAAAAAGAAGAAATAGCTAAACAAGTTGGCG
>WHPZ01589413.1:0-10528 GCA_016617965.1 Macrosiphum rosae | reverse complement strand
AAATAGTCGAAGAGTGTAAACTCAGACAGCAAAAAGTGCCGACGAATTGTTGTTAATTCAGACACGAAATAGTCGAAGAGTGTAAACTCAGACAGCAAAAAGTGCCGACGAATTGTTGTTAATTCCGACACCAAATAGTCGAAGAGTGTAAACTCAGACAGCAAAAAGTGCCGACGAATTGTTGTCAATTCAGACACGAAATAGTCGAAGAGTGTAAACTCAGACAGCAAAAAGTGCCGACGAATTGTTGTTAATTCAGACACGAAATAGTCGAAGAGGGTAAACTCAGACAGCAAAAAGTTCAAGAGGTCTTACTCAGGCAGATAAAAGTGAACGAATTTATAATTCAGACACAGAAAAAAATTATTTATAAGCTCTAAAATGAGTTTAAACAAAAAATTGGATGAGGTAGCTCACTATGTTTAAATTTTGGAAATGTCTCAGTTTCTGACAGTTGTGTAACTAATATTTGCAATATCATCTTTAATAAAGAAAATGATAATGGTTTAAAAAAATCAATTGCAAATGCTATCAATAGAAACACTTCATCTCTTCGAAAACGTATTAGAAGTATGAACAATACTGATTTATATAATGTGTCAGAAATGAATGTTGCAATAATAAAATGTATTGAAAATTGTAACTATACGTCTAGTGATTTCTTAATTTACAATCAAATAATTCTGAATGACAAATGTAAACACATTAAAGTCACAACAAATCAATTTTACCGTAATAAAGTGTTAAGACAATGTCAAAATCACTTCAATATATCTTTGTGTAATCCATTGGATAACGCAAACAATATGAATTCAAATAGTTTTTTTTTTTTAATGAAAATTCTAGTGTTGAAAATTTCACTTCATGTTCTGATCACACAGCCTGAACTAGTGCATAAAGACCACGTTTCACTTGAATACACAAGTGTATCCCCCCAAACTGATTGCAGTTGTATGATGGGAAATTCACTCATACCTTGTAGTACTCCAATACTATCAGAAAGTATAAGGGTTAAATCTAATTTTGTTACACTGAGTAAATTGGAATGCAGAAAAATTACTAGACTTGTGCCAAGTCCCCTTAAAAATGCCTATTTTAAGAAAACCCCAGTCAAGTCTGGTGTTGTGCTGCCTTTGAAAACAAAAAATTGTTTTCAAAAACAATACGATAGCTATGAATGTGAGTTTTTTGAAGGAACTTTCAAATTTTCACGTGTACAGTGGTCTCATATGTTATATACACATATTAGCGGTGAAAGACGTTTGGAAAAGACTAAATATCCTATTATGTTCAGAAAGCTCATAAGAACTGTGAACAATACAAGCGTTGTTAATGCAAAAAGGGTTAGATATTTTGAAAATCATTGCAATGTGTACATGTATTGTAGCCATGAGGGGTGTAAACTTTTTAGAATTAAAGTCCAGCCTCTAAACGGCGGAAGTATATAGTTCTGGTTTAAATTACCATCACAATCCAGAGGACAATGGTCTCACAAACCACGTAAAAGGGATTCAGCGAGACTTACACAAAGAAGCGCTAAAAAAGACAAAAGCGTTTTCCTTCGTGTCGGACGCTGTTGACATGGCGTTGAATTGTGGTAATTTGCAAGGCATTAAATCAGATGACGTCGTCAGAAAAATCAGATCAGAGGCCTTAAGTGCCAATGATAATGATAAAGATGATTTTCATGACCTTGTATTGATTTGTAATGACAAAGAAAACAACTTTGTAAAGCATGTCGGCATACCGTCCGTTCACTGTTATAGTAACGAGCAGTTGGACATACTAAAAAATCTGATTAAAAAACAAAAACCAGTAACTGGGTATTTGGATGCAACTGGTACAGTGGTCAGGAAAATTGACAAGAACAGCAAAAGGGTTCTGTACTATGTTCTAGTTGTTAATGTCCCATTACCTAGAAACTCAAGTGTCACATGTCCTGTTGTTGAAATGATTAGTTCAGCCCACGACATTGTTGCGATTTCACAATGGCTGAACGCTTTTAAAGCATTCCTTTTGAAACACAAACTGACCAGTATTCACAAATATCGTGACAGATTTCAGTTATGCCCAAATGAATGCCTCGTGTATTGGATGGAATGGTTTTACTTCCATATTCGACTACCTTAACTGGTGTTACAGAGTATTGGTTGAAAATCACGACAAATCTAATGTCACCATCATAAATATATGTGCAAATCATTACAAAAAAATTCTAGTAAACCATGTCTACACATATTTTCAATCTGAGGAAAACCATCGTATGACTAGAAAAAACGAAAAGAAATGATGTTATTGATTGGATATGTATACTTTTTAACACAACCAGTTTGACAGATATTGAACAATGGTTCAAAATATTTTCAGTAATACTGTTGTCACCTTATGGTACAGGACACACGAAAAATGCCATTAGTACAATGAGAGCCAAGTGTTATGATAAATACCAATTACCAAATAAATCGAACAACGAAGGTGAGGATCACTCGGAGGAAATAAATAAATTTCTATGCGAATCCAACACGAGTAATTCCATGATGGTCTGTAGATTTCAGTCAATCAAAAAACAGGTTAAATCTGAAGTCTCAAATTGTGCTGAAAATATAAGCATTAATGAATATTATGATGAATCATATTTACATGAGTTTATAGTTAAATGTGTACCTTTCTTAGCACTGTGGACACCTATTATGAATAATAAACTCAGCAATGGCATTGAAATCCGCCAGAGTAATGCTACTGTTGAATCTTGGTTTAAAACAGTCAAACAAGACATACTAGAAGGCGACCGTAGGTTTAAATGTGGCCGGTTTTTAAAACTTTTGAGACAGCATGTGACGAATGTACACAAACAAATGAAGTACAATATTAGAAAAGGAAAGTGCACTCGTGCGCTTGATTTTGACACTAAGTCTTAACAGAGTACTATTAAAGAAAATGGAAAAAGAAAAATTTCAAAATTGACTAGCCTTAACCATTTAGACGAAACAGAGAGTTAGGGAAAAAAAGAAAAACAACACAAACACCTGCAACAATTCCAAGTTCAGTTAAGAGTTTGATCCTAAAGCTTATAGAGAATATTTTAAGACCTATCTATTAGAGAATTCCGAAGATATGACAAACGTATGTTTATACTGTAACTGGAACTCAGACAGGCACCGTTGTCGACCAAATGATGAATATGTAGAATGGATGTCGTGTTGTCGCTGGATTGCCATTAACTGCATCCCTGAAGAAGACAGAATTGTTAATTACGCAATTGATGATTTCTTCTGCTTATTGTGTAAGAAACGATGAAATTAAAATATATAGAAATCATTAGACTAGAGTTAAAGCACGCTACAAATTGCATATCAAAATAGTAATTAAGTTACTTTATTTAGTTTATTTATGAACAGAGCTTCAAAATACAATTTGTAACCACACCAGTAATGTATTGAATATATTATTTGACTTTAAATTTAATTTATTCATGCATAACCGACAGTCCGCAGTCTGATTCAAATTTACATAGGTAAGCAAATCACTAGACATAATTTTAAAACACGATTTGTAACCACACCAGTCATGTTTTTATTTAATTTATTCATTCATAACTGACGGTCCACAGTCTGATATTTCAAATGAGACGGCAATGAGTGTTTTGATTTGTTTGATTTATATTTAATGTATAAGAAGACCTGTTAATTAAATTGTAATTATTTATACAAATTATAAATACTGATTATGTTATACAAACTTAATATTATTGAAAAACATCAAAATATGGCATAATCAGCAATGTTATAAAATATGAACTTAAATATAAACAAAATCAATGAAAATGAAATTTTTTACATAACGAGTTCAGCCAGAACTAAACTTATTAATTGTTGTGGTTGATCTAATGTATCATGAACATTATAAAGAAGATTTTGAATGAACAACCATACCATATAATACTGGAGGATATGACAAATTGAAAACATGAATTGTTTTGAATATTTCAATTTAGAAAATTCTAAAATAGAATTCAATCCTAAATTATCTCCTAGTACTAGACCCAAAATGAAATGAAGATTTACATTAATATTTCCAGGGGTAGAGATGGCAATTCCCTCATCTTCTAAAGTTTGTAATTCATATATAAGATTTTTAAGACATTGCTCATTACCATACTCTTTCAAATCAACAGATTTAATAAGAGCTGCTAAAAATACGTTGGAAAGTTTTGAATTATTTTCCATCAAAGGAAATTAATAATATATAGCACTGATAGTTTGACAGAGTTGTTTATTTCCAATTCATCTATACATAAAAAAATAAGGAAATACAAGCTTATCACCATGATTTTTAATTTTATTTTTCCATAAGTCATCTTGAACAAAATTTGTCATTTTTTTAGATGAATTTGAATAGTTCAATCGCTCAAGTGATAATTGAAAATTATTTCCATGCTCAAAAAAACATTGAAATTTCAAGGGCATCAAAAGACCTTAAGTAATGTGTTCATCATAGCTGACTACTTCACTATTATGATGAACTGAAGTTACTTCTTTATTAATAGTAATTTGAGTCAAGGGATTTATACATTGTTCATGACTGAGCCATTTCATTAATCTATATTCAAAATTACAAAGCCATTTCATTAATTCAGAATTACAAAGTTTGAACGGATTAGACACTACCGACGATACTTCTTTAAATGAAGATAACAGGGTCAGTAACTTTATTTTTAACAAAATTATCTATAAGGTCAGCCAAAGGTTTTGAAACTAAGTCTGTTATAAGTTCTTGAATATCTAAAACATTTTTAAAAATAATACTATTTTTAACGTGTAAGCGAAGAACAAATTTTACAGTTCACAAATGTAAAGCTGAAACTGCTTCTTGAAAATTAAATTTATTTGATGTATCATCAGAAACAATATTATTAGAATAAGTATCATTAGTAGTTACATTTTGACTCATTGAGGTTTGGTTCTCGATTGGTAAATTATTAGGCAGAGTATATTTTGTTTTAGGTAAATTAAGATGTTTGCCTTTAAAACAGCTTAAACAATGAAAAGATTGAAAACAAGACTCTTCACAACAATCGTAAGGAATATCCAGCCCTAACAAATGATAGACTTTAAAATGGATAACTAATGACTGTAAATACTCAAATTCATTTTTACATATATAACAAATCATTTTTGAAAGATAACAAAATATTAAAATAATAAATAATTTAGCCTTCAAGTTAATAATGTAACTATATCTAAATTATGCAGTGCAGTATAAATTGGTCTTGGATTAAAACTAAATTAATATGTATAGTAAAAAAATAAGTACCCGACACCTGTAGTTATAATATTGACAGTCACTGATCAGATAAATCTGTAAATATAAAACAAAATAAAATATAAATTATTCTTTTAGGCTTTAGCCATCAATAAACATTGACTTAAATTTAAATATTATGTAAAAAAAATTTATTATATCTTAGTAAATTCTATTTCATCAATATTAACATAATAGGTACCTAATATGTTTAATATAAACTTGATTGTCTGGATATACTAATTGAATAAACAAAGTTGTATGTACATTAAAAAATGTTTAACCAATTAGGTTGATAAAAATTAGATATTTATTATTTTTGCATAAAAAGAAAGAAGGATTATGTTATTATAATTAATAAATTGTAAGCTAAATGTGAGTCATGGTTTATTAATTCTTATATTATACACATATTCATCGGAAATGCTTTTACATCCCGAATTTTTTCATTGACATTACACACCTTATAATATAAGTAAATATGTAGGATGTAGGTACTAAATGTCTCTAATAATTTGTATCCAGTAGGTACCTACTCAAAATATTGTTTTAAAATGTTACAATGAATACCTAACAATAAAAAGAAAATAATAATAATATAATTTATAAATGGTATATACCTTTCAGCTTACAGCTTATAAATTCTGTATTTAAGTGCTTCCGATTTTCGACCAACAGATTCCGAATTATAACACTTGGGTAAACAGCGACACTATACTAAGTGTATAAGTATGAAAATGACCGATGAACACAGTTTAAAGTAGTTTAGATAGAGGCGGCAGGCCGGAAAATGCGTCCTTATTACATTTAATCGTAACGGTTAAAACCGTTAAAATGTTTAAAATAGATCGTAATGCCGATATATTAGGTAAAAATTATTTTAAAATTCGTAGAATTCACATATAATTTGTTAAAACTATCCTTTATTACTTATTGTTCAAAACGAATGATAATTCTACAATGTTGTAGATTAAATTAACAACTTAATATTGTTAATTTAATCTAGGTAATCATGTTTTTGAACACAATATAACATGTAATTTCAACAAATTATGATTGACACTACTTGAAAATACGTTTCACTATCAAAATAACAAATCATATAGAGTTTATTTAACATTGAAGTTGTTATAAACAAAATACAATTATTAAATTTAACATCATATTTTTATTTTAACGATGTACCTATTTGTTATTTTATCAAATTAAACAAAAATAAGTATTTTACAAAATCACTTTGTTAATTTTACTTAAAATATTTCTTTCAGTGTGTTTTCAATTATCTGATGTATCATATTGTATGAAACTGATTTTGTACTTGAAAAGCATCGTTGGGGATTTCCCAAAAAATAATACATTCTTTATTCAAATTCGGGCCCTATAATGATGACAGACACAACAAATAAAATAATTCGCTTCAACATAATATTATGATAGTAATTCAATAGTTGTTTATACGAGTAATAATATAAGTAAATAAACGTGTCTCAAAACAAATTGTGCGCTGGTATCAAATATATAAATTAACTTACAAAGGTATATGCATATTAAAAAAAAAAACAGTTATTAATTGCATCATTTGCAGCATTGTTCAGATTTTCCCATCAATCCGTTACACTTTCGCCAATTTTTCAATTTTTGACCTTCCAGCCGGGTCCGAGTATGTTGCACCAGTCGCCGGCTGAATGTGCATGGCAGTCAAGCCAGCGACATTCGGCGTTGATTGTTGTAACTGAGATCAGCAAAACTAAAAGTTGAAAACAAATTAAATCGGTAAACCTAAATACTTTTGTATTGTACCAACAAAGTGTCAATTATTTTGAAGTTTAATAAAATTGTTTTATCAGCTGTTTAAACGCATTAGGTAGGTATAGGTATATTATCATCGGGGTACACANGGGGGGGGGGGGCTGAACAATATGCTTAACGTTTTTAGCCCTCCTATGACCAAAGTGTTTACATTTTTATCCCCTCCTGATTAAAATGTAAATCGTTACATAAAAAAAAAAAATTGCCATGGGTTAATTTCGTAAAATAATTTCAAACTATATATAATATGTGGGTAGGTAATAGGTATATCATACACTGATAATGTGGATGTACCATGACTACCATGTACAATGAGAATTAAAACGTAGGTACATAAGGATCAGGTCGACTATGACCCGAAATAGATACAGTGATCTGACTGTAATATTTAATTTACCCGGTAATTATTTAATAAGGTTACCAATAATGATATTTTATAAACATTTGCATCTAAATTTCATATACCTACAGTTTTTTTTTTTGAAAATAATTGGCTTTATTTGAATAATTACGATCTATGCAGTATGTACAATAAGTAATATTAATAAATTTACAAACAGTTGACAATGAATACAATGACATGAGGAGGAATTTCCACATTTGTGACACCTCTTACATTTATAAGTTTTAATTTAAGTTATCAAATCACGGCACCATTTCCTCTTGAGGCGTCTGGTTGGGTTGCCTGGAAGTGTTAGTGAAGCTAACTCATTGATTAGTTGGTTAGGAGTATCTTGAAGTTTGGCGTGGAAGCGTTTGTAGTAGATAGCAGCTGTATTGCCGATGGAGGGTAATTTGAGGTTGGAGTTTAGGGTCTCGTTTGAAACGAGCCAGGGTGCACCAGTATATAATATACAGTTATAAAATATATTATATTATACTTATTTTATTTTTATTTTTAATGATCAATGGGGGAGAGGGGTTAAAGTGTAGAGGGGCGGTGGTCTTAACCCCCTACCACTGATAGCGTTTATGAGAAATATACCTTTTAACTCATTTTTCAAACAGTACGTTGGTACCCTAAGGTCAATTAATTGTTTATTTTTCAATATTTATGAGTACCCATTTTTTTTTAGTTAAATAAAAAGAATATTGATAAAAATTATTGGCTTGATAAATCTCGCAAATAATTAAATATTTAACATTTTGTGCAATGTACCTAAGTCACAACAAGCGAAACATAATTTATGTTCCTATTACATTTTTTTAATTTTATTTAATTTTGTTAATTTATATTATGCATGTGTTAAATAATACTACTTATCTACAATGAAGGACTAAGAAGTATGAAAAATATAATTTATGTGCCTAACTATTTTTGTAAGTACCTAATTAATTAAATTTAATAAATATGCAAGATGATTCTACATAAATCCATAATATGATTATTTCTACCTATTAACAAAAGCAATTAATATTTCGTGAAAAATTGTTTGGTTTAACAAATTAATGAATTGTTGTACGGGAAAACATAACATGGTCACATGGAACGCTCAAAATAAAAGTTGAATCTCAGTACCCCTTGCCATTTTGAGCCACATTAACCCCTTAAAGTTTGATATTATTTAATATAAATTTGAAATAAATTTAACAAAGGTGGGTTTAGATAGTAGGTATCTACTATATTAATTGGGAATATTATGATTTATTTTAAATATTTCAAATTATATTGAACTAGGTTCATTCATTCTTTATTCTGCAATCTGCATCCCTTTTATTTATATCACAATGAATTGTAAAAAATATTTTAGGCCAATGGATAATATGGCTTAATTCACCCAATGTATAACCTACTTATCATTATAATTTATAATAAATTATATATAACCATATATAATTTATTTTGTACATATTATTTTGTACACATCCAAACAGCACATTATAGCAATATAGCGGTATAAATTCCTTTGTAATTGGGTAAAAATGTAAAATGAATAAAATTATAAAATAATATTTTGATTTGATACAAATACAATTTGTAAGATGCATAATATTTTATAATAGCATAATACTGAGTGAAAATTGTATTTTTTTATTATTTAATAAATAATAAATAAATTAAAACTAATTTGAAATACTTTGAGTGAGTAACCT
The DNA here is from genome assembly GCA_016617965.1 of Macrosiphum rosae. Taxonomy (NCBI): domain Eukaryota; kingdom Metazoa; phylum Arthropoda; class Insecta; order Hemiptera; family Aphididae; genus Macrosiphum; species Macrosiphum rosae. The sequence continues at coordinate 1,324 of WHPZ01589413.1, read as the reverse complement.
ACCTAGTAGTTCTAGTATCATAATTATAGCTTATATACTTTTAAAAATCAAGTTTCCAGTCAAGGATCTAACCCATTCTAAATTACCTACCTTTTGCCTAATTTTAAAAATTGGTAGTTATTTATTATAATTTATCAGTTAAAATAGTAAATATGGAAATGCTTACCTACTCTTTTAGTAAAAGTTAAAAGTTGAAATTTATGATAATAATATACTAACACTAAGTATAAAATCATATCTGTATAACTGTATAAGTACTAATATAGGGCCAAATAAATTGATTATTATAATTTGTACGTAGTTAGTATATAGTTGGTACTTACCAATTGCGAGAACAAAAAGAAACAAAGACAAGTTGAGATTCATGTTGATATTGGAGTTCTTTATATTATAGTCACTAATCAGTTAATAGAATTCTTTCGACAGTTCGGAGGTGTATTATGTTTTCCGGAGCATTAGACATTTAGACCTGTTCTTTTCTTTATAGGACGAAAATTGATGATCGGAAGATTCATACTAGGTGGTAGGTACTATAGGTAGTTAATAAACGATAATAATTTTTAACTACCTAATAATAATAATAACAACAATATGGCTTCTTGCGTGTGGTTCAACGCTCAGGGTACTCCCAATAGATAATTAACGATAGCCGCGATGGGTAATCAGAATATTAAACTCTATTATTAACCGACGAATTTACATTTTATATATAAGTATATAACGACATAAAGTATTTCATAGATTGCGGTGCAGTTCCTAAATAATCAAAATATTTTACTTATAATATGCTTCAAACATCAAGCGTTCACTTGTAGAATGTAGATATCAATAATATTATAGGTAAATTCCGTATCTATATAATTACTAGGTACCTAAGGTAGGTAATAGAGTTTTAAAATTATTGGTCATAACTCATAAGTTATAACCATTAGTAGTTAATGAGATCAAACAACTCCAGATAATTATAAGGTTAACATAATATATTATGGGGTTTTCTATTATTTTTTTTTAAAATTTTTTTTTTTACTTATTCTGTTTCACATTTTATTATAATATACCTATAAACGCGTATAGCATATTATATACCTACCTAGTAGTTATATATTATTATATTATATTATTTTTTTTAGATTCTGAGTGGAACGATGAATGTATTGATTTTACAATGATGTGTGTTTTTTTATTTATTTTTATTTTTTATTTTTTTTTGTGTCTGTTTACACGATAAGTAGTCGAAATAATGCTTCGATTTTCAACTTCAGTATCTTGTTTGATTGGAAAGTGAATATCGTTGGTGCATTGGGGAGGTCAAAATTTAAATTTC
>WHPZ01589412.1:0-13124 GCA_016617965.1 Macrosiphum rosae | reverse complement strand
AAAAAAGTCCAAGGAGGGGGTGAGCGCCCCCTTCGCCACCCCCTAAAAATCGCCACTGAAATTAGATAGGTATCATCACAGTATTTTGATACGCATCTTCCGCTCTTTACTTCTCCTATTTCGTGGTTCTCCACTCCTTATTGGCTGTCAATCATATACCTACATATTTAACATAGAACAAAATCAACCAATGAGAAGTGGAGAACTACGATGTAGGCCGGAGGTGAAGGAGATGCGTATCTATTGTGCAAAACTAGTACCACTGATGATACCTATCAAATTAGATGGGTCATGGTTTTATCCAAATTAATTTAATCAATTCTACCTCCTTAGCAGTATGATAATGAACAATTTTTGATACTAATGGTAATAGGTACTACGTTTGTTTGTTTTTATTTGGATGTTTTTAAAAAGTCATTAATATCTCAAAAGTAAGCAACTAAATTGAAAATGTTCACTCATAATCTTATCAATAAGTTCATATGAATTAATTATTTCAATCATAATTGTAAATTTGTTGTTATTTAGTTTTTGCCGAAACAATTTGTAGACAGTTTTAAAAACATCAGGCGAATTGGACCCTCTTAAAATACCAAGAAGCTACAGGAAAAATTATACTGGTCGCTATAATTTGAAGTACACTGAACAAAATTTAACACTGGGAGTTAAATCTGTGAAATTGAATAAAATTTCTTAACGAAAATTATTTAAGAACAATTTTATATTTATAAATTTAGCTTATTGCATATATTATGAATAAACTCATGCCAATGTGGTTTAACTATTTAAATAAAATGCAATTTAGTGGTCCACTTCAAAACTAGAATTGATCTAAGTGGTTTTTAATACCTTTATACTTGGACTTTTTGCATTGCATGACTATGATACGGATATTTGGCGTCATTTACTCATTTTGTCAATCAATGATAACTACTATTAATTTTTGTAATTTTTTTTTTAGATTACAATTGTATGTTGTTATACATTTTGAATTTTGATAATAATTAAAATAATGTATCATCGTAATCTGTGTTCTTAACAAAATTTTCATAAATAAAGAACTATAACTAAACAATTAAAAAACGGATTGATTTTTTTTTTGGTGAGGGGGAGGGCGTTCAAATATTGTTGACCCTGGGCGCAAAAATTGTAAATACGGCTCTGTAATAATACTTAATAAAAACTTGAAAAACATCGTTCATGTGTAGCAGTTGATACAGGAAAAGTACAAAATATTTTCAAGACTTTATGAATATTGGGATAAAACTCTTTATCACATACATCTAAAGCGTGTAACCCAGAGGTGAATACAATTTTTTCAGTCACTAAAAATAAACCCACGCCCTATGGTAAATCTACAGTCTTCATGGTAATTTTGTTTTATTTACCGACTATTTATCGGGTTTATTATAAACACTCATGCATGAAAAATAATTCGCAGAAAATTAAAAAATACAGTACACCATACTACCATAGAGCTAACCTTTTGTTGTCCAATAGTCACATATATGCCGTGAACAACTAGTGGCGTATAGTGTATCAGAGCGGTAAAATTACCACGGCTAGAACATTTAGAAAACAGACATATGTACGTAAAAGTAATATAATAATGAGAAATACAGAAAATAAGAAAACTTAATTTTATAAAAAAAAGGTCAAGGGGGGATCTATCCCCCATATCCCCCCCGTAAATACGCCACTGTACCTACAACAAAAGTAGTTTACTTTAACATTACTTAAATTGCAAAAGCCATACAATTACTGAAAAAATTAACAAAATCTATTCATATTATCTAGACTTGTGAAAAGTACCTATTTTTACTTTATATTAAAAATACCTATTTCAAATAACATAGAAAAAAATTATTCAGAATCACATAAACAAATGTGTTTTATTATATTGAGTCTATTACAACAGTATTACATCTGTTGTATGGGGTATTGTGTTTCTCTATTATAATAAATAATATAAGTAACAACATAATATTATATGAGTTAAGATGGTACTAAACAATTATTAACCTTGAGTCTAAGAGGCTGAGATATAGATTAGTTTATCTGTTGTGCCGTGTTACTTATTCGTATTATTCAAACACCCAGATAATAAATGTACAATAATATTTTACTAAATAATATATTATAATTTTTACAAATCTGTGTTCAAGCACATTAAAAAATATAGGTATATATCATCTAAAATATGGGAAATATGTATCAAAGTTGTTATAAACGTTGAAAAACAAATAATTATTCAGCCATTCGTTCTATTTTTACCTTTTTAATTTTTTCACCTGAACCCGATTAACCGAGAAAAGGTGGGACCCAATTTACCAATCTCGACTATGACGTTCCCAACAAACTACTGTGGCCTAAGCAATTTATAAGCAATAGTAAGCATGTCCAGTAAAGTTGTGGCATCCCTAATTATTGTCTTGTGTTAGGCAGCAGCACAGTTCAAATATACATTTGATTACTATATTTTATACACATATGTGACTGTGCATTTTCCTAGATCTATCGTTATAACTTGGATATCATTTACTTCCGTCATTTCTGTGGATTTAATCTCTATTGTGGGTTTGATTAAAACTGCACTGCCATACTTTTTATCTGGTCTAAATGAAGACCTTGGGGCAACAACTAGACATGTCTTTTTTTTAATTTGTTCAACAGACAAAAAAAACATTGTAAATTCCAAAAAAATATTTAAGAATTTAAAAAAAAATATATATTTTAGTTTTAGAGTACATTAATTAACATATGCACTTATAAATGAGGAGCATAGAACCACAACAGCTGAACCCACAAAAAATTAAATTCCGTTTTTATTTGAAAATATGATACAGAATTATATTTTATACGAGTGCCAAACTGCCCAACCTTAAAAAAATTAATCCGCTAGATAGCAGCACATAACTGTTTGGGCGGCTAACCTAACACAATATAATTTCAAAACTTTAAATGCCCGTCCTGAACAATTACACTTTTGTGGGTTAAGCTTAAGCTGTTGTTTGTCTATGCACCTCAAATAATGTTTAACTTTTAATAATAAGTTAAGGGAGGAATAAAAACTTGTTTGGACAGATCTTGCCGAAGTAAAAAATACAAAATATAGAGATTGATTAGAACAAAATTTAGTTACTTAATAATATTGGTTATTATATAATTACATTATATATTACCTATTATTTAGTTCTTTCTTTCTGTTATACCTACTCACTGTATATGGTAACGTTATAATATAAATGTCATAACTCATAACTCATATTCCTACATGAATCAAACTGAAACAATTTAAGTGTCACCGATGCATGACTTCTTTTTTGATCTTTTCTGTTCACTATTCGTGATTCATGTTAAACTTTAAATGTCTCGACGTGTTTGTCCCCAAATGCAATAGGTACCCTCTGTCTGTTTTGATGTACCTGCATAATATATTATTATGTATACATTATACACGCCACTAAATCCGCCTAAACTTTATACCCACACGACTATACATGAATAATTAATAATTCAGGTTAAGAAATATATTTTACATAAATTAAAGCTGCAATATACAAAGATTACAAAGTGATTTTTTTGAAGTTAAATTCTCTTTTTCTTGAAAAGTATAATATATAGGTGTATAGGCACCTACATTTTTGAAATATTTCAAAATCATAAAAATCATTTTGAACATTTATATATACCTACAAACCACATATATATTTTATTTTATCGTTATAATTTTTAAGGTTTTTTGAATGACTTCATACATTTTTGATTTTATACTCCGAAGAACCGATCGAAGTAGGCAATTTATATGAGTATATTGATAGATAAAATATATTGAATTACAAACGCGTACCTAGTTTATATTATTTATAGCTCATAAGTATTTATTTTATTTTAGTTATATAAATCGATATAGGCATATAGCCCTTTGGAAAAACATTTTCACGTCTTACTGCTTTAGGTAGGTACCTACTTAAAATTGGCAAATTACAAACAATATAGACATTCATGAAATCATGACATTAATTTGAATATTAAATGGCAATATGTAAATGGAACCAAAGAACCTCTATATTGCAGTACTACTTACGATTTCAAAGTGATATCCAGAATCAGTAGCACCTATAATTAAATTTAAAACTAAAGACAGCGTTAATACAAACCACAACACACAATTAATTTTAGAACCTGATTTATTGTTGTACTTATAAATCACACATGATCCTACTCAAGATATGGATAGGTATTACCTTACACTTATGATTTATCGATAGACCTATTGGACAAAGAACATAATATTGTAGTAAATCTGTCAAATGTTTCAATTTCCGGCTGTCAGGAAAAAAGTTTATTTCATAAAGTCAGCAAACAGAGATAGTTGACAGTGTTATAGAACATCTTTAAATGTTTTTTTACAAACAGTGAGAACAAAAGTGGGAATAAATGTCTATATATTATAATGCAGACATTTGACTTAATTCCGCACACATTTTTACCTTGTGGTATTTATTATTAAAATGATAATATTTGAACCAATATATACGAGAATAGCTTACAGAAACCTAAAGAATCAAGACGTACATACGCTGCACTCATTAAGAGACCTACTATCGCATGATCCTATCGACCTATCATAATATTATTCTACAGTATAAAAATATTTGTTTTTGAGATTGTATAGTACTTAGTCAAATCGAAAAAAAAAATCACATAATATTTAATTAGGTTTAGGTATTAAAACATAAAAAAAAAAACGAAATTACTCACAGTTGCGGAAAAAAATGTTCATGTTTGCTGAAATGAACAAACGCGGCGAGACACCAGGTCCTGTAAATGATCACACCAAAAGCAATTTTTTAAACAAATTGTTTCTTTAGATTGCATAATACCGTTATCTATAATGACGAATACTTAATATAATAATAACCGGAATATCAATACAATTTAGTTTGAAATCGACGACGGTGATACGGGGGTCATTATATTTATAATAATTAATAATATTATATTGTAATATCACTTTTCGGAACATTAATTTCGTTGGATGAGCGTCTCTTCGTGAAAACTATTCATACATATTCTGTATTCCTTTGGAATTTCCTATCATGACTTAGACCTAACTACAAGCTCACACGGAACGATTGTATAATAATATCATAAGTCATTACAGGCTGCGGATATGAGCTGAATAATATGTCGACGAATCGCGACGCTCGCCGCGCGTCTATTTCTTGAATTTCGGATATTTCACTTGCCACAAATCATATTATAATACCTAAATAGGTACTACCATGATCTACATAATGTTACTGTACGGCAGTGTTTCCCAAACTGTTTGCAATGGCGGCCCATAAATTTAATATTTATTGGATACGCAAACCCCTGCTAAAAAAAAAAATCAAGTATGCCTTAAATAAATAATATTTTTATTTTCATTAATTTTATCATTGAATTTTTATAAAATACAATACTTGATAATAAATACATAATAAATAAATTAAACAAATTATAAAAAAATAAAAAAATACTGAAATAAGTGTAATCGTAACCACGAGTTACGACCCATCAAAAAATGTCGCGACCCAATATTGGGTCCCGACCTATGGTTTGGGAAACGCAGCTGTACGGTATACAAATATTAATTTTTGAGATTATAATAATAATTTATTGTCTATAATAACGAATAAATATATAATAATAATTGTCACGTTAATATAATTTAGTTTAAAATCAACGACGGTGATACGGAGGTCACAATAATATTTATAATAATATTATATTGTAATGTCGTATTTTGAAATATAATGTATTTAAGTCTCTTTGGGGAAACCCCACATAGGTCAAGGGGAATTTCCTTCCATGTATGTCGCTGTAGAGCAGGGGACGCCAATACCAGTCGATAGCGATCGACTGGTCGATATTTAGAGGAGTATTGGTCCATCTCATTGAAAACTAATTTTATAAAAACCTTGTTGATCACGTTCATAGGTAATCTTATGAATTTTAACACTTAAATAACACACATTTACGCTATATACATAAATATTGAAGAGTCTCGCTAGAGACTCCTTTCTGTGCGTAAGAAACATCGAGAAAAAACAGCACACAAATTACGATAGCGAGACTACATTACACATTAAGTTTCGTGTTTGTGCTAGGACTTCTCACTCGCACACGTTGGTTGTATGCGGAGCAGACCTTGAAACCGATATTTGATACCGATTTTGAATACCGGTTAAAACCGTTTAAAACCCAAATCGATACCGAAACCGAAAAATACCAAACCGGTATTCAAAACCAAAAACGAAATCAGAAAAATTAAATACCAATATCCGAAACCGAAATCAAAATCGGGAAAAATAAATACCGATATCCTTAACTGAAATCGAAATCTGGAAATATATTTTCGGTTTCAAGCCCTGATGCGGAGTGCGAGAGAGACAGAGATAAGAACTGCAGTTTTATGATTCTCATTTTTCGTTCCGTGGTTCCGTCGTAGCCCGTAGGTACTGTTCCGCGGTCAACGATCGACGATCGTCGGCTATTGTTTTCAGGTATATTTCCAGGTAGCAGGTATAAATGTACCTATAATGTACGATACATAAATATATATATTTATACATACGTGCGATGGCTGTAGTCATTTGCACCATAGTTGACCCAAAAAATATACAACATGTGTAATTTACTCCATTTTTTTAAAATGCTTTTGTAATTTGCACCATCCACAGGTAGTAAGAAATAGGAATTTATTGTAATTAAAATCAATTATTTTTTCGATAGTATCTCGGATTGTACCAACTTATACATTTCTATATCCTATTATAAATTTAGCTTAGTTTTTAATTATAAAATATTATCTGAGCTTATAAACATATTGTTGTAAGTTTATATAAAACCGTATTATTATAAATAAAAAAAAAAGTTGGCGTTTTTTAATTTTATAAATAATTATTTTAATTGACTAACTTTTCTTTATATTCATAATCATACAATTTTATATAAACTTACAACAATATGTGTATAAGCTCAGCTATTTTAAATAAAAACTAAGCTAAAGTTATATTAGAATATGGAAACTTGTAAGTTGGTACTATCAAAAAAATAATCGATTTTAATTTTGGTGCAAATAATAATTCCTATTTCTTGCTACCTGAGGGTGGTGCAAATAGCAAATTACATACCCTTATTTTGGTGCAAATTACAAACACTACTTTCGACTATCTGTAGTACCTATTGCAAATTACATATTATCTTTAATTTGTTGCAAATTACAAGCTCCTCGTGGGATATGATCGCATCATTTCTACGAATTATTATTATTATTATTAATATTAATATTATTACTATCATATCATCATTATTATTACTATCATATTATCATTATTATTACTATTATATAATTATTATTATCGAAGAGTCTGGCTAGTATTATTTTATTATACGCGCTGTACTTTTCTATATATTTATTTTAATTTTGACAATATTGTGAGTTATTTAGGAGTGTTCGCGCCATGCAAAGTATTTTCTAGTAATTTTGTCGCAATATTTTAATGGAATATAGTAATCAATTAATTATAATATATGAAAGGCCAAAAAGGCACATTGTTGAAAAAGTTCTAGAATTTTGAGATTAATAAAGAAGTGAAATCAAACCCAAAATGCTGTGCCTAAACTTGAAAAAGTATCAATTCACAAAAATTTTAAGATGTTCAAATGTACAAACATTGAAAAAAAAAATTAGCACCTAACGGCGTATATTAATGATGAAATCAGCCTTAAATCGGAGTTGTCGACTTGTTTACGAGTTAATAATATGTCTGACTCGAATTTTTGTGTGCAATCTATAATTCACGCCGTTCTGTACTAATTCCATTCTACGAACTATTAAGTGTTGTTGTCAATTTGCAGTATAATTATCACAAGACTAGGTAGTAGACTACCAGGTATGAGCCTTATTAGCGTGGTCATTATGGTTCGGCTATGGGTATCATGAATCACTGATATTTCCGGACATTTCCCCCCCTCCCCTGGATATATTTTTGATGCTGACATTTTCCCCCAATTTTTTTTTTTAAGTTTTCTATAATTTTACAATATAATATTATTATTTAATATAAATATATTTATGCCTATTGTTTAATATTTTCAAATATTTCCATAAATATAATAAATTATAGATGTATATTTGAACTGAACTACTTGAATTAAATTCACAAGCAATTATTAAATTGTTAAATACTCAAACTGGTACAGTTTTAACAAAAAAATAAAAAAATAAACATGAACAAATGCTAAAAAATATAAATTAAGAAATAACAAAAGAATCAGAATTCAAATGTTTTTTACAAAATGTTTTGCATTTTACAAAAATCATTTTTATATCGGAATTTTCAACCATTTTTATTAATTATGTTTTACTTTATAGTTTATACCTACCTATATAAATTTTTTTTTAAATTTTTTTTGTTTCAAGTAAGTAGTCCAGTTGATCAAACATATACATTTATAATCTCTTAAATTTATGAAAATAAAAACTACTTTATATTTTATTTAAAAAATTTTATATTATTAAATTCAATATTATTAGTCTATAATTAACTTTAAAAAAATGGGAGGAAAATGCCCACATCAAAAAAATATCTGGTTGAAAATGTCTTACTAGACCAAAAACAGTCGGAGGGAAATGTCCATTTACAGGGTATCACAGTTGCATTTTTAAGTTGGTTTGATAGAGATTCTGGACTGAGTGCAGTTTGCTGCAGCCTGCGGGAGTGAACAATTTATTAAGAACTTTTATTTGACAATTCGTATACCTACATACAAAAACATAAATTATTGAAAGTGTATAAAATAACAATTAACTATTCAGTTATGTACATTGATAAGAACAACACTTATAAAATGTTTATACTTCTGTACAGTGTCTAATGTATACCCTATTATAATTACATTTATGTATAAATATATGACGTTGTACCAAAATTCGAAAAAAATTGTTTGTAAATAAATATTACAAATCAAAGGAATAAGTTATTTTCCACAATATTTAATACTGGTATTGTATTTTTACATCAAAAACATGTCAAATAAATAAAATGTATGACATTTAACAATCTTTAAGAAATTGTCTAATTTGTTTGTGTTTATTCACGTGTATTTAGGCAATTTGAGTTATTTAACTATATGTATTACTACTATAAATAATAAATTAATATTAAGCAATATATCAATATTATTAATATAATATACTTTTATTTTACATTTTTAAATTGTTGTGAGTTTAAGGATATATTATAGAAAATATCATAATACAACGGACGGTCATCCGGTGGTGGGGTGATACACTTTATACTGCACGGTGGCGGAGAGGTGACAAAAAAGTAAGTAAGTACGATATTATAATTATATTATTTTTTTCAAGTGAATATATAATTTCTTACATTAAACGTAATGAAATTTGTAAATAATTTGAATATTTGTAATAATGTTGGAATGATTATTGAAACCTCTTTTACATTTAATGTACAATAATAGCTATTCACTAGCAGCTGTTGTATGTTCAAATTCCTGTGACCTTTTGTTGAATACGTCCATTCGTATCTATATGATTTATCGTGTATTATTTTATGTTAGTTTGGTTGAGCAGACAGCTGTTACTACATGAATACGAATTACGAACGTATCTATAGATGGGTCAAAAGTACTTATGTAGTGACACCCCGGCGGGTGTCGGGGAGTCGGTATAACAATAAGGGTACAAAAGACGTATATCGTTATTAATGTTTGTGGACCCATAGAGGATAATATTGTATTTTGGTGTTCAAAGAAATCTTTGGAATAATATATTGATGCCAGGTGGAGTTTCTTTAATGCATTGTAATATAATATAATAAAATATTTTATTGTTATATAGCCTATTCACTCTCTTATCGGTATTTTTTTCTTGGGTCCATATAGCATTCCAGGAACCCGACCTTGGGCATAATATTATACAAGACGAAGTACGAACCCTCCGAGCTTAGCCATCTTATGGCTATTGTTACAACTGATATATGGCCCCCTGCAGGCATTCACCGCGTCGATACACAATATATTTTGCCGACTGAACAAAACATTTTAGCTACGGTCGAACTGAGGGCTGGTGCACAAGTCTGTTTTTTTTCCACAAGTGGTTGAATGGAGACAATTCGTGTGGCCATGTGCACTGGTACAATTTCATCACACAATATTACCTCCTCCGTATTATTGGGGTGCCGCAGTGGAAAAAACGGACGTGTAATACCGTGAGACTTGATCGTTTATTAATATAAAATGAAAAAATATGAAAAAATATAAAAAAAAACCAAATGTAACTAACACTGTGGTCTGTGGGCATACTACAAGTTACAACATATTATTAACTATTATAATAATAACAATACATTTAAAATAAGTCCCAGTGGCCTACCTGCAGTAGTATTATACCTGTTGTCCACGCCACTGTCATGTAATTTTATGAGGTATCCCTAAACCCTAACCTAACCTATAATTATTATATTCCTAGATTATTAATGTTGGTGAGTGATGAATTTATTTAAAAAAAATATGTATTATTGCAAGAAACAAAAGTAAATAGTTAAACTAACATTTAATAGTTAAAATTACGTACTTGCCCATTTTTTTTACTTGATGCTGCTTAAAATAGTCTCCTGACTATTAGGCAAATAAACACATTCCATAAATCAAAATTAAATTAGTTAATTAATTATTAAAAGAAAAAATTGGGGATAGCATATTTGGTTAGGTTAAATTTGGTGAATTGGATAAATTAGTTTTAAGTTGCTTTCATTTATGTTTAGAAATGTTTAACAGTTCATATATTTGTTCATTTTAATTAAACATAATAGATACGTATGTCATAATACATTAATATTACCTAAGCATTAGGTATATACATAAAATATAATTGACAAATATTAATTTCGAACAATTTTTAGCACATACCTACCAATTTTGAATTGTACATTCATTGTTTCATAGCTATTATTAGGACCTAGTTATTTTCCATTTTACTTGAAATAACTACTAGTCTTAATATTAGCATTCGTTTTTAAGTTATATAACTTTATGTACTAAGGACATGTCTAAGGTATTGGGTAAACTAGATATGGATGCTTGGATTATTTGAAAACGTTTGTCATTACTGTTAATTTATTAATAAAAATAATTTGTTAAAATTATCCAAGTATAATAAATACTATAATATCTTATATTATATATAAGTTTAGTTCAGTAATTTGAATGTTGTAATAATTAATTATTTATCAATATATTAAAACTTCAAAGTATAGTTATTAGTTATGTTAAATTATTATTTATTTACGTTTATAGATATATGTCCACCTTTAGAATCAGATAAATTTGATATTAAATGTAGTCATAATGGTAAGTATGGTAATTGTTCAAAAGTATCGATACCTGATACAATAGCAACACCAACGTGTAAGCCAAGATATAGGTACTGCTCCAAATGGACAAGATTCTCCATTTGAATTGCTTTGTCAGTCTAATGGGACTTATAAGTTATAATAAACAACTACCTATATAGATGCAATTCGTGTAATTGTATTTTTGACATATTAACATTTGAATCTAATTTATATATATATTTTATTAATTAATTTAACTTTTACTCAATCCAAATGCTTTTGTTTGTATTGTGATAAAATTAAGGAAGAACCAATAATCATTGGTTATGCATATCTTATGATGTTAAACCATCATCATTGTGCCTATTCTATATAGCTTATTTATCATATTACTTATTAATATTATTATCATGTATATTAATATTCAAATTTTTTTTTAGACTACGGTAGAGTAGGAATACATCATAAACCAAATATCAATTTGATCAATATGATATAACATTGATTTGAAATGGTGAAAAAGCACCTGTTGGAACATAACCCTGGGATGTTGGAATATAATATATCAATAAAATAAAATAAATTCCAATTATGACTTGCTTTGTGGAGGATCAATTATTTCTTTAAATACGGTCGTTTCTGGTAAAATCTTTGTACAATGTATTGAAAAAAAAAATTATTCAATTTTAAATTTGATAAATTTTGTCAAAATTCGATCTTTAAATGTTTATAAGAAAAAAACTGTGCCTGTGTATTTTTAATATTTTTCAACTGCTATTGTAACAATATATCAGGAGCCTTGTGTTAAATTTTTACTTTTTTTTTGGCCCAGCAGATAAAACTTTATTAATATTCATAGAAAAAAAAATAAAAAAATGTAAACATGAAATTGTCCGTAAACAGCTCAAAATAAGTTGACATATTTTAAAAATTTTATCAAGTATAAGAATTGGTAAAATTAACATTCAGTGAAATTTTCATATATCTACAGATATTCGTTTTTGAATCACAACAAAATAAAAAAATCACTACATGAAAAATCGAGTGAATATCCAATATTGTAAAAATTTGAATTTCAAACGCTCATAAAAATTTAATTTGACTTTCCTATAGTAATTTTTTTTTTGATAAAGGTAGATAATCTTATAAGGAATCTTGTATCACATTTTAACATCATTGTAAAGTCAATACATTCATCGTTCCACTCAGAATCTAAAATAATTAAAATAATTGGGTTGATTTATATAATATAAACTAGCCGACCCGTCACAGCTTCGCCCATGATTGGTTGTTTATTTTGCCTTCGGACGATGATATGTATAATTTTTTATTACAATTTTATCGTTTAATGAAAACGTATTCAAATGTTTCTAGCGGTATTAATGGTAAGTATATTTTCATATCAGAACCCGTTCACTTCATTACACGTAAAAAATCGCAAATCTTAAAAATGTATGATTGTTCAACTACTTTTGGGTGTAACTTGCTGCCTGCAGTAAGTGGAACTCAGCCACCCTGGTAGGCAATCCGACTACTTGGGCAACTTTTTCACCAATTACCTTGGTAAGCAATGTTCAATAATTCGATTTGATGCAAGCTTGTACCTGATATTCCTAATCTTCGGAACTATTAATAATTAAAAATAAAATTTTCAATGTGAACCTCAATGTCCCTGTTTGAGCACCTCTTTAAAATGCGAATTTTACCAAATCCTTT
>WHPZ01589410.1:1920-14175 GCA_016617965.1 Macrosiphum rosae | reverse complement strand
TTTTTATATGCATTTAAAGATCGCATTTTGACAAAATTTATCAAAATCTCGAAAATTATCAATCATTGTAATTAATAAATTATAAAATGTTCAGTTTTTATAGCTATGGATTGCAAATTCAAAACAAAAATTCTCATAAATAGTTCATACTGTAACCAAAAAATATATGAACACAGTTATTTTTTACAGACATTTTAAATTCAAATTTGGCCGAAATTACATATTAAAAAACCTAGAATAACTATTGTCTATTTTAGTTATTTTGTTGTGATTGAATAATATTATTCATGGGTAGGTACTTGAAACTTCTAAAGTGTACTATTATGTATCTATGATAAGATCACGGTTTTTGTTGATGTATAACGCGTTATAAGTACCTAATGGATATTGTGATATGATTAATTTGGAATTTATTATATTTATAGGTACCTATTATAGGTCAATTTTTTGTTTTATACCATAGATATGTATATAATATGTCTTATACCTAGACCGACATACTGTCTCCGCTCAGAATCGTTTTTCTTATACAATGATATTATATCGTTGAATTCAAATTTAATATCATCCATTATACAGTGACCCACTATTGTAACCTACTGTACAGCAGAGCGACACCCACTTGCCCAACTTTTTAATACTGTATTTCAAATTAAAATTGAATAAAAAAAAATTATCTTAGTAAAAAGTTCAGGCCATATTTAAGTAAAAAAAAAAAAAGGCAATATAATATTAGCGTTGAGAAAAAAAAATGTACCTAAAAAGGTAAGTTGATTTAAATTATTAGTGATTTTCAATTTTGTATTTTGGTGACTACGATATTTTTTATAGGATAATAATAATATAACCAACTTAGATACTTCTCCGCGCAAAATGTTGCCAACAACTAGTTGTACCTACTGACGCTGCAGTTGGTCGTGATAACAAGTAAATATATTTAGTACCTATAGTTCATTCATTGTTTTAGATTTTGAGAGGAGCGATGAATGTATTGATTTATAATATAATATAATGATGTGTGTTTTTTTTAATTTATTTATTTTATTTACTTAGACTACGGTGAGTGAATAAATTATAACATAGACAATTTAGGTGCTTTCTGGTGGAAAATGTTATCCATTACTGGTACTTTTGAATTTTTATTATAACATCTTCAATTAAATTTTAAAATATTTTCATTTCAGTTTTGCTGTTACAAAGGCTATATAATATTTAGAAAAAATATGGATTTGCCTCATAATAAAAAAGTTAAGCTATTGAAAATTTATATTTTAAATGGCCCATTTCATGTATTTGGATTTCATAATGAATGTGATAGGTAAGAAGAATATATTTGAAAAAAAAATGTTATTAATTATTATTTTTATGATTTGTATTTAATATTTATTTTAAAATACTTGTATTTTCAAAACATTATGATCTTTTTATAGGTACTTTTGTACAAGAAATAAGAACAATGAAATAAATTTAGTTCCGGAAATGAAAAAATGTAGTGTGTGGAATGATTTAATTGCAGCAGTAAATTTAGTAGCTTATCATTCCAACAGTCTAATCTACCATGTGAATAATAACTGTGTTGAAACATATAACAGTGTAGTCGCCAAGTAGGTAGGAGGGAAACGAGTGAACTTCTCACAGTGAGGTTAAAGATTTTTTTTGTATCTTATTTTTTTTTTAAATCAGGAAATTGGCATTCCAAATAACAAAATGTAATTAAATAATATTTACCTTTTGGCACGTAAATAATATATTCATTTATCCTATCTGCTCTTAGCGCATATAATTATAATACTAATTGTACCATTTATACCATTATTACTAAGTATGGGTAATATAAATTGTGTAAAGTAATTTTTTATGTATAATATAATATTATACACATCTCAAATTTAATGTACATTATTTATTTTCATAATATTTACGTACTGTTATTATGTCCGACCCGCGAGGCCGCGATCGTCCAAAAACCAGATAATAAATAACAATGAATTGTAAATTGATGTGGGTCGTGGGTGATGGTAGGCGAGTATACGCACACTAAGTATCATTTACTACACACACAAAGACGATCAGTGATCGAAGGAACGAAATAATTGCCTAAGCACAACTCCTTAAAAATGACACATTTGCAGGGGCCTCAAGTGGACGTCGCATCCACATGTGTTGTGTCTGTCTTACACACGCATGACATAGCACATTTTCGTTCGCTAGTTTCAATAGAGTGCTGTCAGTTTTCAAAATTATTGTGAATGGACCTATTATCAAACTTTTAAGTAACAACAATATCTGGGTTATCTCGTTGGTTTTTTAAGATATTTTAATTTTTAAGTGAGTTATGAGTATTTCAAATATTAATATTTTAAATACTGAGAACTAACCTAAAAATTAAAAAACCAACGAGAGAATGTATACCTAATCAATGGGACACTGGTACATACTTGATAATAAATGGCTTGATATACAATCAAGTGGCATATCACAGCCATATAATTGTCAATCGTCTCCTCTCTGAAACTTTTTTTCCACTATTCACCCTATATAGGCAATTAGGTAATATAACCTAAAATATAACCACAAAACATGAATACATGCATGCTGGAAGTAATTGAATGGTCAAAGAAATATTGACCATTTAATTGACAGTCTAAGAAATAAAAATAATAAGCAGGCTGGTGGTACAAATAGGTATAAATACCTTATCATCTTTATCAGGCACATATACAGTGGAAGAGGGGGGTTCAACCACCACCAAAAAAAAATGTATAGTTGTGTAATTTATTTAATTTACAAAAATTTATTTTGTTTGTTATTTTTTCAGTAGTTATCACATATTATTATTATTTTTATTTATCAATATGATGATATAAAATTTAAAGTTCTGTGGTTTTTGGGGGGCTTTGAATGTTTTTAAGGGGACTTAACCCCTCCATCCCCACCATAATTGCGGTGCTGTACTGTCTTGTACATTTTGAGACAATATTTAAAACTAGCATTCTTAAGGGGGTTTCTTTCGGATTTCATTAATTTTTTTTTATTTAAAAGTAGAGAACATTTTGTAGGTCAGATCAAGCCCGATTTTGAATATTATAATTATGGAGGCTGGAATATGCATTTTAATAATGCACAATATTTGTTCTTTTTCAAACGTAATTATCTACTACTATTTCAAGTAAAATAAAAATTCGAGCTTTGATCCGACCTGCAAAAACTTTTCATCTTTCAGATAAAAAAAAATGACCAAAATCCGACATATCAACGATTCGTGAGTTTTTCCTGTAAAAGCATTTTTGTTCATCAAAATAGTGCTTCGATAATAGTCATCGAAGTCAATTACTAACTTGTGCATGCGTTTGCGTAAATATCTTTATAGCTCACTAACACTCATATGAGACATATCGATTTAACCTTCCACGCGATGCAGATACATGTGAATTGAATTGCCTACATTTTACTCCTTAATAAATGACCAAATGACCGGCACCGACACCATTAATGACAATAAGTTAACAAAGGAACAATATACAAAATATATCAAAATAGAATCGAAAAAAAGAAATTTCAATATTTATGCACCTAATGAAATATTTAAAAAATAGAAAAAAAATCCAGATGATTATAACTATCCAGATAATATTATGTTACAGAAACCAGTTGTCGAATTCCCTTACAAGAGCTATTAAATCATTGGATTACGATAGTTAATTACATTATTTTTACTGAACTTACGAAATGTTAATATATTTTAACATAATATATTCCTAAGATGAAGGATTCTAATGAATTAATGATATTTATGTGTATTTTCATTGAAATTATGATATTTTATAAAGGTATGTTAATGTTTCATTTATGAACAGTGAATGTTTTTAATTTGTTATACTTTCAAGTTTTACTATGAAGCTATTTGTATATTATATATTATATATTATATATTATTATTTTCATTGAGATTATGATGTTTTTACTAAGATAATATTATATTTGTATAACACTTTTAATATTACATTGATCGAACAAATGCACCTTTTCATGCTACAGGTTCTAAAATAGAACATTCTACATTTTAAAGCTTATGATGAACATATTATGTAAAGTAGTCTTGTATATAGCTATGTCAACTGTGAATGAACCAATCACGTTAAAAAAACACTATATTATATAACAACTGCTGTATAGTGTGAGCTATAGAGATGCTAATTTACCATCGATTTATGCAATGGAACATTAAAATGATGGTTATGCAATTAAGCACATTTAATGTCAATACTGTAGTTGACAAAAACTATAGTTATATGCTATTGTTGTCATTTATTAAATCTACGCAAGTTATAACCAGGGTTATGATATTTTTATGTATATATTCATAAATAATTATATAGGTCCCTATGACTTCATCGGGATTATGAAATTTGCACATGTTTTTATGAAAAATATGTTATATTTGATGTACCTATGCTTTTATCAAAATAATAAGTTAAATAAACTAAAGTTAAACGTGTGTTAGCATGTTCTCAGCTGAATTACCTATGCAATTTTGACAAAATCTTTAGATTTGTATACCTATACCTATGTTGTTATTGAGAAAAATAAGATAATATGTGAGTACTAAGTACATTTTCATAAAAAATAAGATATTTATTATGAAGTATACCTATATACTTATCAATAAATTCCTGGTTACATTTTTAAAAATATATTTAATAGAATCAGATAGGAAAACTAAAATTATATTACATTTTATAAAAATACTTACATGAAGTGTTGTCATAAGAAAATGATTGTAATGACAATTCATTAGATTTAAGTATTGAAGAAGTTATACATAATACACTAATTTGGTCTCAAATAAAACCTGGAGTATTTCTATTACCTATTATATTTTTTTGGAAGGAACCATAAGAAATAACATTTTAGGTATGTATATTTAGTTAAACTTGTAGATGAAGATGATGGAGATACTTTAGTCTAAGGATTAAAAAAAAATAATGAAATGGGAACTGACTTATATATTATTGAAAATTACTTGTTAGATATTACAGAAGAGACGATTCTTGCAATATTACCGACACCAACTGAACATAAGAAGAACAAAAAGATGATATAAACAATTCCTGGATATATAAATGTCATTGAAAAATAAGCAGTTTAGGGGATGAGTTAGCTAATTATTCATACATTAATTCATGTGATATATTTTAAAACTAAAAAGGCTGTTAGTTTGTTATTTTGATTATAATTTTACATTTTTACTGTACATGGTTATTTTGTTATGTTAAATTGTTATTATCACTATATGTAAATGAAAACAAAAGACCGTTTATAAATTTAGAAAGTTTATGAAATAGCAAGTAAGCATTAATCTATACTAAATATTGTTAAAATAATAAAGAATAAATATTGCTTTTATTTTCATTTAACCCACGCACACTATAATATTTGGGGCAAACGGGAATTTGTAGGTACAAATAATAAAATGATTGCTGTACGATTCCATTTGCCTCATATGTGAGTTCAGTACAACGCTTGCAGTTGGAAATAGTTATTTTAATTTACCCCAAAAGTATGGGGCAAATGTAAATTTTTTATGCCATTTTGAATTATTTTATTCTCTTTAAGTACCTAATCAACTATTTGTACTTTTAATTAATTTAATTTAAATGTTAGATGCATATTGTGTATAGTTAAATAGTTTTTAACTAAACCAAAAATAAAAGAGGTTGGCAAGTGGATGTTGCTCTGCTGTATAAAAGATTACAAGTGGGTCACTGTAATGGATGGTGTTAAATTTGAATTCCATGATATAATAACATTGTATAAGAAAAAAACGATTCTGAGCGAAAACGGTCAGTCAGCCTATGATATTACTAAGTATATTTGATGATATTAATGTGAATAAAGTAATTTATATATAACCTATTTACGTGGAACCTTATTTTAAATTTTCAATCCATTTGAACTTTAAATGCTTATAAAAAAAAAATTGTGCCTATGTATTTTTAATATTTTTCAACTGATATTATAACAATATACTTAATTGCATTAAATTTTCACTCTTTTTCTACCCAACAAATAAAATTTTATTGATATTTATAGAAAAAAAAACTGAAAAAACTGAAAACTGACCATGTCTGTACAGCTCAAAAAATAGTAAAATATTTTTATAATTTAATGGTGATTAGAAAATGAAAATATAAACATTCAGTAAAATTTTCATGTATCTAAAAATATTTGTTTTTGAATAACAAAACCACTACATGAGAAATCGAGTGAATATCCAACTTTGTAAAAATATGAACTTAAAACGCTCATAAAAATTTATTTTGATTTGCTTGTAGATATTTGTTTTTTTGATAAAGGTAGTCAAACTTATGAATAATCTTTTATTCATATATTGTTTGAATATAACAGTCTATAATAAATAATGTATTAATTTGTTAATATACATTATTACATAATTATTTAAACATTCAATAAGTAGTAGTAGTCATTAGTGTTTAGGAAAATATTTGTAATGAAATGAATGAAAATCTAACCGAATGCTTCCACATCAATGAGAAATTTGTAATGCCGCCATAATGGGGCCATTTTAAGAATGTGAGCACAGGTTTCTTAATTCTTATCTTTATTATTGAAATTAACAAAGCTAAATGAAACAAACTGCCATAAATTAGTTATGTTAGACACTTTATGACACCAACATAAACAACACAAATTTTAATGACATAATCTGCAAATAAAGGTCGATATAATGAGCAATGATGCAGTGGCAATGTGCTGACTACTAATTTAAAAACATTTATTGAACATTTCAATAAACAAAATGAACATTAGTTTTATATTTTATATATTATATATATATATATATATATTAATTTAAATGCTTCACATGATTAAATTAATATATTTTTATTCAAGAGATTCTAAAAACATTAACAAGACACAAAAAATAACTATTTTATGCATAAAAAAAAGCTGGAAAATTGACAGTAAAAAAAAAATTATAAATATACTCGAATACACATTTTGTTTTTATATTTATAAATAATATACAATAAGGGGTATCCAATTGTGGATGATGCTTTGATTAAATGTTATTGTTTTAAAGTAAATTTAAATTTATAATGTTATTTAAGTATTATAATAATTTTCGCTCAGTTTGAAATCAAAACAATATGGGACAGTGCAGAAATTATATAATTAAAATTATAAGCTATGATATATAAATATGTTGCAGGTGTTACAAAACATTTAATCAAAACAGATATAAGTACAAATATAAAGTTTTTAATACAAAAAAAAAAAAATAGTTAATAGCTTGCTCTATGTAAATTTAATAATATATTTTTTTTAGACTAGAAACACACTATACAATTATATATTATTGTTTAAGGATGTAAAAATGTGAAAAATTTCAATATATTTTTTTTATTAATACTATAAGCCTTGGTAAAAAGTTTATCACATACAATAGTGGTGTTAGTATAATTATAGTATTAAATCATATACTATTATAAGTACATTATTAAAATATATTTTTTTTTTTTTACAAATTTGAAAAACAATATTGCTTACAATTATGAGCCAATGTGAGTTGTGATAAAGTATTGGTTACAAAACAATAATAAAAGGTAAGTTCAATGAACACAAATTAATTTTAAACACATAAAAGAAATGACTAAACTCTTGTGGGGTTTTATTTTGTTAACTAACACGGACAATGGAAACTAGGTAAGATTCTCATGTACAGTACATAACAACACATTGATGGTCAATAATAATTTAAAAGCTTTCACAGAGATCAGTTTAATTTTACAATTATTAATCAATGTGGTTTGAATAAAATAGTAAACCACACAAAAAAAATATAATTTTATTGCACATTGTTTATCATTGCTATTTTTCAATTGCCATCATGCCAGTTTTAATTGTACATCATTTGTATTGACTAATTAAAAATTTTAATTTACAAATTATCAACCGGTTAAGTATATTTCTATTAGATAATTTAAATTAATACTAATAATAAAGAATATTTATTTTCATTTTAGAATACATTTTAAATTATGGGTTTTAAATTTACTTCTTTCAGAGAAATAAGAAAATATTATCATTATTGTGTTCATGCAAAACAACAGAAGACTTTATTATTCTTAAGTGAATTTATTTTTTTATTTAACATTCAGTAGCAGTACATACTTAAAGTACACTCCATGTAGACTTAATTATTAAGTTATAATCTTGTGGTGTATTACTACATGAATGAAGTAGTTTATGATGTACTACATTAAATGAAGAGTATGTATGTACTACACATATTTAATTGAAAAAAAAATTCTTTCATTCTTAGTTATTTTTATACAAAACACAATGTTGATGAAAAAAGGAAAATACATGTATATTTTATAAATTATAAAGATAATTATGACTGAAATGGTCTGATCAAGAGTAAAATTATTTCTTTAAATTATAAATTTTAAAAATCTCTTATAAGCATATACAAAAAAATGTTTAACATATTAACTATTGTTTCAGTGAGTGATATTATATCAAATATTATTTTTATACAACATCAAAAATTATTATATGTACATAACCTCTCGATAATAAAAATATGTTTATGACTTTAGGCATGAAACAATATAGTTTTTTTTTTATAATTTGCTTAAAATTTAAAATTTTTCTGATTTTATATAAATATATTGAAGTTAGAACTGTGTTCACCAATTAATTTCAAATAATAATTGTGTGTAAATATGATAGTCAAGAAGTAATTTATTAGTTTTATGAAAATATGGTAATTTATGTTTTGAAAAATATTTTATAGTAATGTCAGTAATATCTGCATATACAATTTTCAATAACAATATAACTAGTTATCTATAATGTGAAATAAGAAAATCAAAAGTAAAAACGGAATATGTTTCTGCAAAATAAGTATAGATATGTATTAATTTTGTTACTATAAAAATTAGAATCACAGCTTCCTACCTTATTATACAGGAACTGTTTGATTATAATCATAATTCTGGTATAGTTGATCACAGTGATTTTGAGATTCTATAATTACTTTAGTCTGCGGATGATAATCTAATCTATCATCATTATGTCTCATCTCGATTTCTAAATCATCCAATGTTGTACCAGAATCGTTTGGTGTCAACGTAATTAAAGAATTTGCTGCTGTATGTGGCAAAGGTTGACGTAATACTTCAGGGACATAGTCATAACCATGTGAATGATCACGTCTTCTGGCTGGACTTGGTTGAACTGTACGTGGATTTCTAACCTTTAAGGTTAAAACGTAAATATTTATTATATAATTCAATAATGATGACATTATATTCTAGATTCCTGAAATTGACTTACTTGGTAAAGTATAGGACTCCATGCGGTACAATTTCGGAAGAAACATTGAGATAATGTAAATGTTAATGTTATTATAAGTCCAACCAAGGCAAATAAAGTAATATCATGAAGTCCATGACGCAACATTGACAGTGAAGTAAAACTTACTTGTAAAAGTACTATTGAAACCATAACACAATTTATAGCTGTACTATGTATGCGTTTACTAATTTTTGATTTGCCGTAAGCAAAATATATGTTATAGCGATCAACAAAATGTTTAGTAACCATATACAAAAGACCTAAAAACAATAACAAACAATTTTTAATTATATAACATGTATCATAAACATGATTTAAATAATGCTTACCAAAGGGTGTTATAAGAGGACAGGAAAGACTATAAACTGTCACAATTGAAAATATAATTAGCATCCAAGCATATTGTACACCAAATGGAAATTCCCAAAGAATTAATCTTCTAGCACTAGCAGATTCTGCTTTTGATCTATAAATTATTTTATTAAGTTATAAGAAAATTATTATAAAGTAACAAAAATCAAATATTGGAACTATTATATATGAAATTCATTGAAGTTATCAAGAAAATGAAGATTATTTATTTAATATCAGTATTAACCATTAACCAATAATACTGGTTGCAATGACATTTCGAGTTTAATTACCTATTTTTAAGATAATATAAAATAATAAGATTATATTCTTTAAAATTAATAATTAATAAAAGTATAGGAAAATTATAAAATAAATTCAAGATTAATACCAAATACATTTACACAACAATATTTAGGTACACAATTAGGTGCTAAGTCCAGTTTTAGATTGTTATATTAAGTGACAAATGTATTTATTTAATTCATTATTTATAAAATCAAGCCTCATCTCATTCCGTGATCATTGTATAACGAGTCTGGTCACAGGCCAATCTTGTCCTTACATACAAAGCTAGTATCTTAGAAAATAAATACTCAATTTAAAAAAATTCTAGCAAGCAAGTTTTTTTTTTTTTAATTATCATCTATAAACTAATACTAAAACGTTCTATAGAATTAAATTAATTATCAAAATAGTTTATTTAAGATACAGCCTTAGACCATTATTGTCAACTCAGACCTTTTACTTAGTAATCACTGGCTAATTAATTCACTATAACATTGGAAAACAGTTAAATAGAGGTAGTTTGTATTATTTAAATTATACTTAAACTTTCAATTTCACATACCTTGATAATGATAATCGAAGAGCATACATAAAAAGTTCTGGAAATCGTATTAGTTCTAAGCTTGTTCCAATAAGAGCAGACGTAACGACATAGTTCACAAAAAATGCTCCTTTGTCAGGCAAAAACACACATTGCCAACGATAAGTCTCAATACCAGCTTGAAATGCGAACATTAGGAATGCTTGGGCACTAAAAATACATAAACATTTAAATTGGATAATAACAATACTGGGATTTCGATGCACTTTGCGTTGTTTTCCAAAGCTGGCTATGAAATGCTCGTCTTATAACAAACATATTTAATGTATTTTTGAATAGGAATAAGATATTTTTATTTTGTAATTTTTTAGAGCAATTTAAGATTTTTGGGTTATTGATTTAATATGCTAAGATTTTTACATGCTTTTTAAAGTTTTTTTTATATACATTTGACAAACCATAACTGTATACAGATAAATAAATATAATATGATCTAAACATATAAAGAATTAAAATGTACGGAAATAATTGTTTGTTTCAGATTAAAGAAATCGAAAACGATCAATTATGGCTGTTAAAACTTTTTTACAATCCTTTAATGTATACCAAATAATATCAAATATATCTAAATTATTAAAAATAAAAATAATTTTAATGCATTATTTAAAATCTGTGGGGCATATAAGCATTTTTGGGTATTTTCAGGGCTTTACAACCCCAGCAATAATTATAATTTTTATTAATAATGTACTTTACATTTACTTTTAATAACTAACCTTGTTAATCCTAAAGATGGGAGTATCAAACACATAAAAAGAAGAAAAACAAATGTTTTTCGCATAATGGAATGGTTTCTTTTAGATCTTGTCCAATGACTAAGCCATTGATCAGACCTTATAACTAATACCGGTAATAATGCAGCTGCTGTCCACAACAATAATGTAGGCATAAATTCTGATAATATAGGACTCTATTAAAAATTAAAAATAATTTATTTTTTAAAATCACACTATAAATTATTGTTTTATACAATGAGTAAAATTGAATATCAACTTACAGCTTTTTCGATTTCTCTAAGTTTAAGAGTGTCCATAACGTTCAAAACAATCACAGGAGTAGTCAAAAAAAATAAAATTATCACTAAAAATGAATTTGTTAATACAATTTTACAGTATCGATTGTGAGATGGTTCAGTCAAATTTTCCCTAGAACAAACAACAACAACTAATTATTTTAAAACATAAATTGATTGTGATTAGAAATTATATATTTATAGATACAAATTAGTAATAAACTTAAAATATTTTTTCAAATGATAAACTATTTAATAATTAGGTATATTAATAAATTATTTTCTGAAACAACACTAAAAAATAAAATTCTGTTTTGACATTTCGAAATTTTTAGTATAATTATTGTATTATATCATATACTATTATAAGTACATAATTAAAATATTTATTTTTTTTTTTTTACAAATTTGAAAAACAATATTGCTTACAGTTTTAAGCCAGTGGCGTCATTTCAGTTTTCAGTAGAGGGGGGCAAAAGTTTTGACCGGCCCGAATAAGTAAAAAAAAACCACTCGCTTCGCTCGTTATATTATCTATATTTTTTTATGCTACTCTTTTTAGTAACTAGGTAATATATTTTTTAAATAGAAAGTAGCAGATATTTTATAAAAACAA
>WHPZ01589409.1:3109-21197 GCA_016617965.1 Macrosiphum rosae | reverse complement strand
AAAATATTAATTTTGAATTTAAAAATATACAATGGCCAGTGAAATCACTATTTGTATGTGATACCTATATTATATCTATCATATTATATATGCCTAAAACCTTTTTAATTTATTTAACAAGTTATTTCTTCTCATTGATAATTTTCGTACTCTGAGCCAATATTGTTTTGAATTAGGATCCAATTTTTGTAACGGTACTGGTCCATCTAAAATCAAATTTAATGTGAGCATAATTTTAAGTATTTTACTAATGGGAATAATGTTTATAGTTAAACTAATTAAAATTTATATCTAATGTGCATTTGGACCATATTTATCATGATTATTGTAAACAACTTATAACAATAAATTTATATAGGTACCATTAATTTAACTTAATTTGTTCATGTATTTAGTATTTACCATATTCACCGAGAGAATATAAGTGCATATAAATCAAAACTATTAATTTTTTACTTATGCGATTTGACCAATAAGATAAAATCTAGGGTCTTGAGGCAGAACTGCAGTCGTATGCGCTAAGTAGTCATTATATTCACTTAGTGAATGCAGTATAGTTTATAATGTGCGTATTTTTTAAGCAAAAAGTTAGAATATTAAAAACATGTTTGCAAAGACAAGGAACTATTCTTGAAATTTAAAGGATAACAAGTTTCTGAAAATCATACATATGACACACCTACCATATTATATATAAATATATATTATTCATACCATAGAAGTGTAATATTGGATTATTTACAATTTATCAATAAATAAATTAAGATTTAGAATGATTTATTATTTTTAGTTCTTAAAAAGTTAAAAGTACCTATTTTAACAGTGCAATTATAAAATACTTGTGATAGAAAAAATAATAACTTTACAATATTGTAAAATACTAAAATTATATCACAACATTTTTATTTTTTCACATAGTTGACAACAAATATTATACCTGAGTGATATAAAATTAAGATTTAAATTTAATATTACTATTATTAATAATATTAGGTACCTATATTCAAATTCCAAAGCCAATCTGGATATTCTGAGTCAGGTTTTAATTCTATATCTTGTCCTTCTTTCAATGTATTGCTCCCGCATACAAAATTGACTAATTTTTTAGCATCTGTTTCAACAGGAATTTCAGATTTTTCTAAAACTGGACCTCCTTTGCCCAGTTTTTTTTTAGACTTTCCCAATGAAATAATTCCTGAAACAGTAGATATTAAATGTTAATATAATGTAAATACGTAATAACTAATAACATTGGTGCTTATAGTAACTGTCAAACACCATGCATAGAAAGTGGGTACTATTTTTTGGAGTGGAGTAAACTGTATAATACAGGGAGTAGGTATCCTATGTATACTGGGAGACTCCAAAAATGAAATAGTGTACACTGCAAAAAATCTAATCAATTCTAGTAAAAAAATTGGCCTTAACATAAATGAAGACAATACCAAATATATGGTAAAACTAGAAGTGTCGTAAACAAAACAAACCTTAAAGTCAGACCATATTACTTTGAGCAGGTGGAAAATTTCAAATATTTTTAATTTAATATCATTGAAAAGAATAATATGCATAAGGAGATTCAAACACGGATAAGTGCAGCAAACATATATATTCCACCACGAACAATATGTTGAGCTCCAAGATGTTATGAAAAAACTTTACATTTGTTACTTGCGCCCAGTAGCAACGTACACATATGAAATCTGGTCCACTACTGCTAGGATATGGAGAAAAGCTATTAGGGTAGAAAGAAAAGTTTTGCGGAAAATGCACGATACACGGGTCCACAGGAAACCAAAATAGAGAGTATGAAAGAAGGAAAAAAGTGGACCTAGAAAACCTATACAAAAAACCAAACATTGGAAAGTATTTAAAGGCGAAACAACTGAAATGGGCTGGTCATGTGTGACGAGCTGATGAACAGATGAAAGCCTTATTCGTAATGCACTGGTCAGGAACACTGGAAAAAAGCGGCCAAGAGGAAGACCCCGTTAACGATGGCTGGAGAGGGTGATCAAGGATGCAAAAGAAGTGGGCAATACGATAACTATTGAAATAGCAAGAAATCGCGACAGTTGGAAAGACCTGGTAAAAGCGTGTAAAAGGTATTACGCCTGTAAATCAAAAAAAAATACTGTATAATACAGATCATATGTATGATATAACTTACCACTAGGTGATGCATATGAATTATTTGGTATTTGAACACAACTACGGACATAATTTAATTTAATTAGTTTAAACATTGTAACGTTTTTATATCGTCCAATATTTATTATTATTTATGTAACAGACCATAGAAAATATACGGCAGACGGCAGTTGTACGGCATCGTCCTCGGGGCTAGGAGCAGTTTCCTTATCATAGTTCCATTATCAGTTTATCAAATAAGTAGTCATAATCACGGTCACGGTTTAATATATACCACGGACCACGGACTAAGATATCTTAGTTCGTGATACCATATAATACGTTATCACTCCAGCAGACTGCATAGATCGCTAAATCGAATTTATTTGTTTTCTAATTCAATTTTCAAATTAAATTATTATTAATTATTATAACTTATAAATTATAACCAGGGCTATGAATTTAACGCACTAACAGACCTTAAAAAATGTCAAAAAAATGCAAAAAATGCAATATAAAATCCAAAAATTATAGCATAAAATATACTTAAAATGGTTTTTAATTTAATTTTGATGTTTATATTGATATTATAGGATATTAGTAGGTACATTACATTTACATGCATAAAAAAATAAAATAAAAATATTGATTGAATTTGAATTTTGTATAATGCTATTCACCTGAAACATTTTTAAAAATTTTTTTTATGTATTTATTTTATTAAAATAATAAAACAAACTTAAATATATTTATTACCTACCTTATTAGTACCTTATTCATCTTAAGTCTTTAATATTGCATTGGAGAAAAAAAAAACGTTTTTCAAACATGTCAATTGACTAAATTTGATTAAAAATACCGGAAAATGAATAAAATATTATTTTAATAGTTATAACTTATAAGTTATAACTCCTATGCAGGTAAATAAATAATTCAGTGGCGCCGAAGTCCAACATTTTACCTATGACATTAGACACCTCCATATAAAATTTTATAATAACTAAAACAAATATATTGATAGATCTAAATATGAAAATGGAAATGGAAATTGTCTACTAACAATCCAAGTTCTATGCATTCGATATAATAATTATGCACGATGTATACATGACGTACACATAGAAGATATTATAATGCAGTGATCACAGAGTGTATAATATGTAACTTTCATGTGAGGAAACGTAAAAGTTAATCCGAAAATAAATAGGTAGGTATGTGACCTTATTATCTTATTATAGAAATACACGATAGCAAGATTTGCAATTACAATAACAACAGATACCATTATAATAATGATATGCAATTTGTTGTAAAATATTATAATATATTAATTATATTTGCAGCATTTATACCTAATCAAGTTTTATAAAAAGTTAGTAAATCATTATTTTTTTTGCTATCCATATCTACGAAGTTTGACCATTGACTAATGTTATTGCTTATAGTTTAAGGTATATAATATACAAACCGACAACAGGTTATCAGCTTCATTCGATAGTTGCCTAGATTTTTAAAAGACCTGACATTATGTGTCTAGATTTCTAGTTTTTAGTGTTGTAAAGCTTTATTGATATTATCGTCTCTAACATAGTGTTATCTGATAAAATAAAAATTAATAAATTCTCTACAGATATTGTCAGTATTTAAAATCGGTACCTACGTCATATTATTTTAGTATATTTGGCTATTTCTACCTGTTAGAAAATGTACTTTAAAATACTGTATTGTTTTATTAATTTCATATAACTTATGGATGGATATTTATTGATAACATTTTTTTAAATATACCTATAGATATTTGGTTTAATATCAACTCACTATTGACAACGAAGATGACATCTTCCTGGATAATATATTCGTTTTTAATTTTAAGTACGTAATACCAGTATTGACAATATGGTAATAAATAGAAAATTATGTTTTTAAGATATTAAGTTAGTATAATATTCATTATATTTAATTATTAAATAAACCCAAAAAGTTATTTATTATAATTTGTTTATGTTTATAGAAACGTGTCCACCTCTACTATAAGATAGTTTAGATATTAAATGTACTTATAATAGTAAGGATGTTAATTGTTCAAATTTATCATTACCTAATACATCAGCAAAACCATCATGTAAGCCAACATATAGTGCACCAAATGGAGAAGATACTCCACTTGAAATATATTGTCAGTCCAACGGGATATGGAATAGGCAACTATATACATGCAAACCATGTAATTGTATTTCTTGTCATAACAACATAAGTCTCTAATTTATATATGTTATTTTTGTAATATTATATTTTTCAATCACTCTGTACTCTGTACGAAACATGCTATATCTATCAGATAACGCTTCATAAAGTTTAAACGTATAAATTGAATAACGTTTAAACTTTAAATGCATAAATTGAGTAACTTTTAAATTTTTTATAACGTTAAACTGTCATTTGATCATAACGTCTAAGGTCCATATAACAGAAATTGTATAATTATTTTTGATTTAAGCCCCGATTCAAGCGAATTTATGCGTTTTACCAACTGTCGAAGGAGTTGTATATACCTACTTATGAAGATTCAAATGAAATTTTATCTCACGGGACATTAGTTAATCATACCCTGAACTGTGAAGTTGGATATCATAAAGCTTATCCCAATTGTTTTAGGGTTTGTCAGAGAATTGGAAAATGGAAAACTATTTCTGAGAATTTATGTTTAAGTAAGTTGTGTATTATAATTTGTCTGTTGTAATAATAACTTGCC
Source organism: Macrosiphum rosae (assembly GCA_016617965.1). Classification (NCBI taxonomy): domain Eukaryota; kingdom Metazoa; phylum Arthropoda; class Insecta; order Hemiptera; family Aphididae; genus Macrosiphum; species Macrosiphum rosae. The sequence continues at coordinate 16,315 of WHPZ01589409.1, read as the reverse complement.
TATTTAAATATTACGAGTCCGATTTATGGTTATGTTTGATTATAATATTTGTTTATGTTTATAGAAATGTGTCCACCTCTACTATCAGATAGTTTAGATATTAAATGCACTTTTAATGGTAAGTATGCTAATTGCTCAAATCCATCGATACCTGACACAATAGCATCACCATCGTGTAAGATCACACATAAACTACCAAATGGACAAGAGACTCCCCTCAACATACATTGTCAGTCTAACGGAATATGGGATAATCATCTATATGAATGCGAACCATGTAATTGTATTTTTTATCATATAGATAAATCTCTCATTTACTTAATATTTACTATATAGTATCCTTACTATTATCATTTATATTCGAAATTTCGATGTTATTTTAGATGCGGTATAAATTATAGTAATACAAAATTATTGATCACCAATGGTCAAAACGCATCTTTTGGAACAGCACCGTGGAATGTAGCAATTTATCGTTTAACTGGAAAAAATCATAAATTGATATGTGGAGGATCAATTATTGGTCCTAATTTAGTAATTTCTGGTCAAATTCCCTTAAAACGAATTTATGAAAGAATGAAATTTAAATTAATATAGTTTTAGCTGCTCATTGTTTTTGGAATAAAACTATTACATCGAATACAATATTTATGTAAATGATGGTTTATACAAAATTGCTGTTGGAAAATATGCTAGGGATTTTACAGTGATTGACAATAATTTTACTAAAATAATGGATGTAAGTTATTATTAATTTAATGTCTATACATAATTTGCATGATATGTATGAATAATATGAATTAAAACAATTGTATAGGTGGAAATTGTTTATCTGAAAGATTGTTATAATGGATATACTGGGCATCATGCAGAAGATATAGCTATTATTTTGTTAAAAAATAGAATTACTTTTAATGATAGCGTTGCACCGGCTTGTATCGATTGGAAAGGTAAATTCAACTTAGCCAATGGAGATAAAGGAAAGGTAGGTCACTGTAATAGATGGTGTGAATGCTAAATTGTATTTTATAATATCAGTAGTAGTTGGGCACGTCCAGTAAACTTTTCATAATTTATTACAAAAAGAACACAAAATCAATTTATCACAAAAAGTGTATTCAAATAAATAAAAACAAAAATTTCAGAAAGCGTTTTTCATAATTTAGCACAAAAGATCAGTCAATTGTTTTTATTATAAAAATATCACAAAATGACATAAATCATATCATATTCATAAAAAGAAATATGACTTTTAATCTTATTAATATGCTCATTAATTTCTTCTCTTCTAATTGGATTAAGAAATATACTATTATTTAAATCTTTGAATTGGAAAATATCTGATTTTATATACTCTAGAGCATTATTATTACAGCTATTTCTCAATTATTTCCTATGCTTACAAAAAAGTCATTAAGTTTATTACAAATTTCAGTTTTAGAATCAACGATAATACCATTTTTATTTGCAATCTTATTAATATTATTTTTTTATTTACTTGGTTTACTTGTGATCTTCTCAATTTATAATACTAAAAATTTGTTTATTTGTTGGTTCAAAAAGCGTCAAAATGTAATAATTCTCTTGATATATTGTTACAATAGCGGGTTAAAAAATATTAAACATACATATTATGCACATTTTTTTTTTATAGCATTTAAAGTTCAAATTTCGACAAAATAAAAAAAATTATAAGAAGTTCGAATTTTGATAAAATTTAAAAATAATTTTCTAGTTAAAAACTTATAAAATGTTTAACTGTTATAGCTAAAGATTGACCATTTTTTTTTTTTTTTTTTTTTAAACAATGTTCTAAGTAAGTCGGTTGTTCTGTATCCAAAAAATATAAAACATTATTTTTTTTGTAGATTCTGAGAGGAGAGAGGAAGCTAGTGGTTTTACAATGGTGTTTATTTTTTTTTCTTTTTATATCCTGTATACAAAATTTCTACCAGAAGGAGTTCCTTGATTTCAACATATAGTAGGTACCTTATCTTTTAGAAAATTGGATCAAGATGGTACATTAGAGAGGTTATTTTTTCGATTTTATCAATAGTTATTTAATGCCATGGTAAAAATCACCGAAATATTACGAAAAACCGCTAAAAATTGGATTTTAATTTCTAACGCTTTGTTTATCACTATAGAAATGAATAAAAAATAATAATAAATATTATAATATAAATTCAACTTACAGGATATAATAAATAATAACAATATCCAGACTGACGAACCGTCTCCCCTCAGAATCGTATATTATACAATGATATTATATCATTGAATTCAAGTTTAATACAATCCATTATACAATGACCCACTTGTAACCTACTGTACACCAGAGCGACATCCACCTACCCGCTTTTTAAAAGTTATTTTATGTTTGAATTTGGACGAAATTAGATATTTAATAGAAGAAGAACGATTTTAGTTTTGTGTTTTATCTTATAAATATTACTCGTGGGTACTTGAAACTACTAAAGTATATTATTATATACAAATGTGATAGTAAACATATAATAGTAAATCAACTTGACCGCTTACCTTATTAATAATAACTATTAATTTTAATTTAAATATAATATAAAATATCCTAGGTTTAAAAACCTTCTCCGTTCAGAATCGTTTTCGTATACAATGGTATTATGCGTAGGGTTTGGCAAGTTGCTAAATTTATTGTAACTGGTTACAACTTAACAAATTACTCTAAAACTATGTAATTAGTTGGGTACTAGATATTTTGTTGTAACTAGATACATAAGTTACATTTTAAGTTATTAGTTACATTGGTAAATCTCTACAGAATTATTGTGTCTGTGTTTTTAATATTTTTCAACTTCTATTGTAACAATATATCATGAGCCCTGCATTCAATTTTCAAGCTTTTTTACCCAACAAATAAAATTTGATTGAAATTAATAAAAAAAAAAAAACTAAAAAAATTGAAAACTGATCATGTCCGTAAACAGCTCAAAAACAGTCAAAATATTTTCAAAATTTTATGGTGTATAAAAAATTAAAATATAAACATACAGTAAAATGTTCATGTAGGTATCCACTGTAATTCGTTTTTGAATAACAACAAAATAACATTTCTACATGAGAAATCAAGTGTATATCCAATATTGTATATAGGTATATGAACTTCGAACGCTCATAAAAATGTTATTTAATTTGCTTGTAGACATTTTTTTTTGATAAAGATAGAAAAACTTATGAATAATCTTGTATTAAATTTTAAAATCTTAGATTTGAAAAGAAAAATTTTTATGAATTCTCAACTTGAAATAATATGCTAATTTTCTTGATTTTTCCGTATTTTGTCAATATTTGAACTTTAAATGCTTATAAATAAGAACTGTGCCCAATGATTTTTAATATTTTTCAATCGTCTTTGTAACAAACTAATAGGAGCTTTGTATTACATTTTCAAGCTTTTTAACCTAACAAATAAAGTTTTATTGGCATTCATAGAAAAAAAACCTATAAAAGTTGAGGTGCGTCGTCCTGGCACCCGTAAATCGTCAAAACCACCCCTAACATATCTCATTTTTTTGTACCCGATTTGTACCCATTTGAACCCCCCATAAAAAAATTTGTACCCCTCTCCCTTTTACGCAAAATCAAATCCCCCGTCCGGGTGCTGTAACGACGTCGTCCTGGCACCCGGAACCACCAGAAGTCAACCGATCGATTTCGGACCTATCTCATTTTTTTGTTAATTGGAAACAATACTGTTTTATTGAATGTATAAAAAAAAAATGTGCTAAGGATTTTTAATATTTTTCAAATGTCAATATAACAAATACAGTTTTATTGACATTCATTGGAAAAAAGACTAATGAAATTGGAAACCGAAAATATTCCTAAACAGTTCAAAACAAATCAAAATATTTTGAAAATTTTATCGTGGATAGAAAATTCAAATATAAATAACGAGTGAAAATTTCATGTATTATATACATTCATTTATTTTAGAGTTAAACTAAAAGCCAAGATCGATTTTGTTGAAAACCGATTTTGAGTAAAAATTTTCCATTTTTCCTTAATTTTTATGTTGTTTTTCCCAGCGCTTTTGAAAATTTGACCTCTCGAATGCACCAATTGATTCACTTTTCCATCGAACAAGATACTGTTTCAGGAAATCGAAGCTGTTTTACTGCCCCAAACAGTGACGAAAGACCCTTCATTGTTAAATTAATACATTCATAGCTCCGCTTGGAATATAAAAATTCCTAATAGTTTTTCAAAGCGCAGGAAAAAATAAAATAAAAATTGAGGATAAACGGAAATTTTTAAGCAAAATCGGTTTTCTACAAAATCGATTTTGGTTTTTGCTGTAACTCTAAAACAAATGACCGTAGATATTTTGACTGGTCAACGTGGTCGTTTATATTAGCATTTTTTATACACAATAACATTTTCAAAAAATATTGATTTGTTTGGAACTGTTTACGGACATTTCGAGTTTCCAAGTTTTAATTTTTCCTTTTAAGTTTTTCTATATTTGTCAAATGTCAAATTTATTAAATTGTTCCTATCGATTTTAAAGTTCAAGTTTTTTAGCAAACAAATACAATTTTATTGACAATCATATAAAAAAAAACTAAACAAATTGGAAACTGAAAATGATCGTGTATAGAAAATGCTAATAAAACAACCAGTGAAAATTGATATACCTTGTTTTAAATGTTCAATCCTTAACTATATAAACTGAAAATTTAAAAAAATTTTAGTGATTTTGACGAATTTCGTTAAATTCTATTTTTAAATGCTCCTAAAACAGAATCATGTTTATGACATACATTATTCTTTTATTATATTTGATCTAATTCCATAGTTAAAAAAAATTGATCAGTCAGACTTTATTCAACTAATTATACACATTCCCAACACTCACATAGAAAGTGATTAATATTATTCGTTAGTTATAATTGTAAACTATATAACTGCTTTATACTTTTACAGATTGTTGGTTGGGGAACAACGGAAAAAAATATTGAAAGTCCTATTTTATTAGAAGCATTTTTACCATACTTAAACAATAGGGTCTGCCGTCAAATGTTTAAAACCGGATTCGTATCATATGTGACTCCTGATAAGTTTTGTGCCGGCTCTACATCGGGTAATAAAATATTTGAACACTGATACCGTGAAATCATTGATATTTTTAACAAACTTATCTAAATTTATTAAACACTGAATATTGAAGGTAGGCTTCATTTATAAATGAAGAGATTAACTTAATTTTTATTAAAATAATTAATCATATTTTACAAGTATTATAAGAATACAAAATATATTTTTACAAATGTATAACGTATATTGCCATGCACATCAATCATAGGCGTAAATTGATGGAGGGGGGGCTAATCCCTCCAAACTTAGGTGTAGCCCCCCCCCCAAAAAAACCTAGGACATACAATTTTAAAATGCTATATTGCAATGGTCTGCTTGCCTTTAATATATTAAGCGCCCCCCCCCAAGTCAAAAGTATTGAAATTGCGCCTATGGCATCAATATATAATATTATGTAAGTATACATTCCATATGACTCGTAGTTGTCCCGTGTTTTTATTTAAGTATAGAAATATTATACATAATAACATATTTTATATTATGCTATGCGTTAGTGACTTACATGGTAAAATAAATTATATATTTAATATAATATTGTGCCGTATTATGCTACGTATTTATTATATTATAATGTTACTGGTCAGCGCCCGCCAGCTATTATATAAAACAGTATCTACCAAGTGGCTGATGTGGTTTTAGTCTAAAACTTTTTTTAAAGTAGTTTATTGAGTGATTTATTAAAGATTTGATGATTACACAATATTGATTTAAAATTATCTAACCAATTATAATAAATTATATGGTTTGAAATTCATTGAGTTATCGGCTAACAGTTGATTACATTGATGTAGTGGTCCTACTAGTCCTACATCACTAAATATTATAGTTCCAATTGTTCCAAACCACATCTACCACACGCTATAACTACCATACCATAATATATCCTTGTAATACAGTAGGTACTTGTACTTCCTTTGTAATAAATAATTTAAATTTATAAAACGTTCAACTTTTATATCTAAGGATTGAAAACTTATAAAAATATTCCACTTAAGTGGTTATTTCTGTTAAAAAAAATCTAAAAAAATAAATAAGTATGTATGTGTACGTAAATTCCCACACGAAAAAAATTACACCCGTACGTAAGTTCCCACACGAAAAAAAATTACATCGAATACAAACTTCCTTCCCGCTTTTTTCAGACTTAGGACTGACAACTAAAATGTAGTTGTGTGGTTAAAATTTCTTTGTTTTTGTGTTACATAAAAAAAGTCCAATACATTTTTTAATTGAATCTAGTTCAAATACATAATAAAAATTAATAATATAATGTGTAGGTATGGTCCGCATTATATTATTTGTATAGGTATAAAATAAAAATAGTTATAATAATTATAACAATAGTAATATAAAATATTAAATTTTATTTGGCTTATTGCGAAAGCTCAAACACCTTCACATAGTCATACGTACTGTGTAATTATTTTTAAGTTATAATCGGATATTTTGTTATTGATATAGTTCCCCTCTAGTATTACTAATGCTAGTTCTGATACAAGTCTTACTACAAACGCTTGCGAAAGTACAAATAATATATGGACCATACCTACACATTATATACCTAATTCATTTTTATTATATATTTGGACCGACTACGTTTAAATTGTGAGTCCTAAGTCTGAATAAATTGTCGTGTAGGAACTTACTTACGGGTGTAATTTTTTTCATGTGGGAACTTATATTTGTACCCGCTTACCTGCTATGTTTCGTGTGTTAACTTACTAAACCCCTTCTTAGTAAACATTGCAACCCATGTCGGCGCAGACGATCACGTACGTGTAGAGACTGTCAGAATAACGAGTCACGGGGAATAATATTCAAACTCGTTGTGCGTAACTAATGATAATTTTCTTTTAATGGCAATGTAATATAATTCATCGCTCATGCATATTATACAATTATTATCATTCCCTTTATGTGAACAATTACATATTATTTATTTTTGTAGTTTTAATTGCATTTATTATTATCATATAATATTTGTATTTTGTTTAACTCGAATGCGTGTTAATCATTTACCTATCATCATTACTGATATATGTATATATATTTTTTTTAAAACTTAGTATTTCAATGTGGCCGGCCATGTTCGATATAATCAGAAATTATCTTAGGTACCTACACTATCGTCGATAAGCATCCAGTTTAGTAGTAGTAATAAGGACGGCATAGCTGGCATACCTATACATATCGCCTATCTGCGCAACGAGGGTTTTGTAGATTATATGTAATATATTAATAATTGTTATTTTAAAGTTAACCAGTCCAGTAAAATAAATCATTTTTTCATTGTACGTTACAATAATACAGTTGATAAAAAGGAATAATAAGACAAGTAATTATTTGAAATTTAATCCACAATACCTAGTTATAATTATGAAACAATTAAGGTACAATATTATAGGTACAATGCGAAATTGCTGTACCTATGCTAAAAACTGATTTTAATATGTGTCTATTATAATATAAATACACTGGTACTGCATAATATTATGTATTATGACATACGTACCTATTTAATTTTAATGAACTGTTAACAATGTTACACATAGATAAAAAAAAACTATTTATACAAATATTGACATCAATAACAATTTATTAGAATTAACTAATTTCATAACATTATTATAATTATATTGGTATTAGTTATGTGTGATAAACAGTTTACGAATCCATTGAATGTGGTACTTAACATCTGTAAAAATTGCGATTGAATTATTTGTTTCTGGATCCCTGGAACTCACTACTCCGGTTAAAAAATAAAACTGAGAGTGTAAAAAGCATAAACCTGCACCGCTATCTCCCTTATCCACTCTTTGTCCTGAAATGAAATATTTTCTACATTAGACACAAATTAATATTAATTATTAATATTACGTCTGTTATTGGGTTAATTTATAAATAATACCTAAATAAATCATACGACTGTTAGATCCTCTACCCAATCTTCAAACACACAGAAAAAAAATCTATTTAGTACTGAAATTTGTTTATTGCATTTTAACCACACAATTAGTTCAAAAATCAAAATGCTGATTAGTCATGTTGGTTCTATTGATGAAAGTTGCACTACCAACACAGAGAGCTTTGTATATTTAGAGGCTTAGAGCTATGTATATGTATTTGAATATCCCATACCGTCATAGATTGTCGTCAACGATAAACGATAATGGTAATTGTTAATTGATAACCATTTTCTTAGCTCGTAATAAGTACTAACTAGTTAATTAGTAATAATATTTTCCTATAGTAAAATAATTATAAAGTACAATTTTACAGTTCATAACCTTATATATAAGTAGATAATACGTTTTGTTATAAATAGCTAAAAATATTGGCACCAACGTAAGTACTGTTTCGTTCGTTGTCGATGATTAACTATTTAATGTAGGAAAAAATCATTTAATTAAGAATTAAAACGCAGTAGGTTATAGCTATTCTGTAATTTGATGACAACTTTTCTAAAAAATACTTAATTTTGATAATGACTCATTATATGAGTCGATGAGATCTTACACACAACGGCACTAAAATGATACTATTATGCCATTGTACATAGAGGTACCTCATAATAGAACATCAGTGCCAGAAAAATTACCTTTTGGATTTGATAGATCATCATTAACTAGTGTAGTATGATTAAAATGCATTATAAAAATAGTTAGATCAATATGGCGTCCAACGTACGCTCACTATGTAGGTAAATAGTTTGTTTATTAGATTTCTAGAAATATATTTTGTCTTCTTATACTAATTGTAAAATGTGATTCATTAATTTAATAAAAAATAGTTAATCTTTTCGTTTTTGAAAGTCTAACTTCAATATTCAGTGTTAAATAAATTTAAGAGCATTTTGTTAAAAAATCAATGATTTCATGGTAGTAGTGTATGTATTTTATTACCCGATTCTGAGCCGGCACAAAACTTATCAACAGTCACATATGATTCAAATCCGTTTGTATACATATTCCGGCAAGAATTTTGGTCAATGTATGGTAAAGAAGCTTCTAATAAAATAGGACTATCAATGCCTTCTTCCGTTGTTCCCCAACCAACAATCTGTAAAAGTATAAAGCAGTTGTATAGTTTAAAATTATAATTTAAGTATAAAATTAATAATTTTTTATGTGAGTGTTGGGAATGACATATCGATTTTATATTTTATTGTTATTTGACTTTGTATTTGACTTTCAAAAAAAAAAAAAAGTTCTATATTTAAATTATGTTTAAATAGTTTTGAGACAATATTTAGACAAATCGATATGTCATTCCCTCAAAAATATTATTCTCTATCTTTTTTGTAATGAGTTATTTTACTCTAAAATTATTTAAAAACATAGAAAAAATGATTCCGCCGTAAATGCGTTTTGTCTATGTTGCACGTGGGCTAGAAAGAGAAAACAAATAGTGCGCTAACATCCTCTCAAAGGTGGGCAAGTTAATGAAAATAATTAACTCAAGTTAATTAGTTAAGAAAAGAGGACACAAGATCGATAAGTTAAAATTTAACAGTTAACAAATTATAAATTTAACTCTATAAGTTAAAAGTTAATAAAGAAAAAAATATTAACTTGAGTTAAGTAAAAAAATTTAACTTTTCTAGTTAATGCCCACCTTTGCATCCTCTTAAATATATTCTGACTGATCGCAGTTTTTAATTTTGGAACTCGATCAAATATGAAAGGAGAAAAGGGTTTAGTGTCTTACAATTTGTATTTTAAATTTTATTTTAGATTCTGAAGGTCTGAGCAGAACGATGAATGTATTGATTTTACTATGATGTGTGTTTTTTGTTTCTGTCTGTAAACATTTTTTTCTAGTAAAACAATGGTTCGATTTTCAACTTCAGCACCTTTTCCGATGATAAAACGAATCTAGTTGATACTTTTGAGAGGTAAATTTGGGATATTCACAAAATTTTTCAAAATTTTTACTCAAAACTAGTTATTGATGAAATCGATTTAGTTTTTTTATGTAGGCACCTAATTAAAAACTAATCACTGTAGATACGTTTAATTTCCAATAATATTAATTTCCAAAAAATGGTTATACAACCATTTTTTTTTTATTATATCGACTTTTTTCGAGATATTATTATGGTTTAAGAAAATTAAACATTTTATTTGTTTTTTCAAAATTATTGTCGATAAAAAATTATTAATAAAACATGAGTTTAAATCAACAATAATTTTTTATGAGCGTCTAAAATTAGCCAATTAAGTAGAATTATTATTATTTGTTTATTATCATATTTTTATATAATAATAGGTTTTAGAAGTTTCAAATACCCATGAATAATATTTATAATATAAAACACAAAACTAAAATCGTTCTCCTTCGTTTAAATTTCTAATTTCGTTCAAATTTGAACATGAAATAACTTTAAAAAAAAATCATGATTTGTATTTTTTGGTTGCAGAACAACCTACTTACATGGAACCTTGTTTTTAATAATCAATCCTTAGCTATAAAAGTTGAAAATTTTATAAGTTTTTAATGTAGTTAAAAAATCATTTTTAAATTTTATCGAAATTCGAACTTTAAAAGCTTATTAAAAAAAATTGTGACTATGCATTTTTAATATTTTTAAACTGCTATTGTAACAAAATATCAGGAACCTTTTCAAATGTTTCATGCTTTTTGACCCAAAAAATAATATTTTATCTTATATTTATAAATCAAAATTGAAAATATCAAAACAGCTCAAAACGAGTCAAAATATTTTGAAAATTCTATCAAGTATAGTAATTGATAAAATGAACATGCGGTATAAATTTCAAGTATCTACAGTTATTCGTTTTTGAACAATAAAAAAGAAAATTGCTGCATAAGAAATTTAATAAAATATATCGAATGTTGTAAAAATTTGAACTACAAACTCTCATAATAATTTAATTTGACATTCCGGTAGACATATTTATTTTGGTAAAGGCAGACAAACTTCGAGGAATCTAGTATTTAATTTTAAAATTTTAGATTTTAAGAGATAAATGTTTATGATTCTTTAATAATTTGCACATTTTCCTGATTGATACGTATTTTGTCAAAATTCCAACTTCTGTGACTATGTACCTATTTTGAATATTTTTTAATTGTTTTTGTAACAATTAGGAGTCTTGTATTACATTTTCAAGCTTTTGACACAAAGAAATCTTGCAGTAGACAAGTTTGGAATGTTATTAGATAATGACATAACAGGTAAACCAAGTAAATATAAAAATAATATTAAGGGAATTCGATACTGTGATTTTCTGTTTTTGTCTAACACACGCGCGACATAGTATTTTAGATGTGTTTTTTGCCAAACATACCAATTGATCTAATAAAGCGATAAGAATTCTGAAAACAGATTTGAATTTGTCGTCAAGTCTACTTGAAAACGACTTTCCCACATTTTTGATATTATCCCCCAAATTTTTTAAAATGTCATATTCAAAAAGATTATTTAAAAATTCTGTTATTTCAATTTTTGGAGAAGTTAAAATCAAAAAATCAAAAATGTGGGAAAGTCGATTTCAAGTAGACTTGACGAAAAATTCAAATCTGTTTTCAGAAATCTTATGGCTTCCATAGATCAATTGGAATGTTTGGCAAAAACACGTCTAAAATACTATGTCACGCGTGTGTTAGACAAAAACAGAAAATCACGATATCGAATCCCCTTAATATGATTGCAAACAAAAAATATGGTATTTTCATTGATTCTAAAACTGAAATTTGTAATGAACTTAACAATTTTTTTGTAAATGTAGTTAATAATTTAGAAATAAATTATAAACCAAGATTTATTCCAATTCAAAGATTTAAATAATAGTATATTTATTAATCCATTTAGTAATGAAGAAATTAGTGAGCATATTAATAAGATAAATAATTATAATTATTTTTATGAATATGATCTGACTTGAGTAATTTTATGATATTTTTATGTTAAAAACCATTTACTGATCTTTTGTGCATTATGAAAAGAAAGCTCTTTTTAACTTTTTGTGCTTCGTTATTTTAATGAATTTTTTGAGATAAATTACTAAAAGTTTACTGGATGTGCCCAACTACTACTCATGCTATACCATAGAATTTAAATTTTACGACATCCATTACAGTGACCCACTTGTAAAATACTGCTGTATAGAAGAGTGGTATTCACTTCACCAATTTGTTTTTGTTATATTTTGAGAAGTAGCAACATTTATGTAAATCTAACAGCGAATCTCACGGTATTTTCTCTTTAAATACAAATACTATTTGTCAAATAGACGACTGTTGATAGTGGTAAGTACAGTAATCAACTGTAATAGAATTATAATTTTAATAAGTGATTTAACCTTAGATCATAGGATTTAACTATGTAAATAATTCTACAAACCAACCTTTCCTTTATCTCCATTGATTACATTGTATTTCATTTTCCAATCAATACAAACCGGCGCAACAACAGTACTAAAAGAAATTCTGTGTTTTAACACAATAATAGCTATATCTTCAGCAAGATGCCCAGTAACTCCATAATAACCTTCTCTTAGGTAAACAATTTCCACCTATTTAATTTATATATTATATTAATTCATATTATACATAATATATATCATATAAATTATCACATGTGATACATTTGTGCAAAATTATTTTTAGACTTTAAATTATTATAACTTACATCCATTATATTAGTAAATTTATTGTCAATTACTGTAAAATCCCTAGAATATTTTCCAACAGCAATTTTGTATAGACCATCATTTACTGATATTGTATTCGATACCATACTTTGTTCCCAATAACAATGAGCCGCTAAAAATTAATTTTGTTTTATTTAATCTAATTTTTCTTTTTAATTCGTTGTACAGATATTTTACCAGAAACGACTAAATTTGGAGAAATAATTGATCCTCCACATATCAAATCATGATTGAAATTTTTTTTATTTAATCGATATATTCCTACATTCCAAGGCGCCGTTCCAACATTTGCTTTTTCACCATTGTTTATCAATACTTGGCTCTTGATATAAACTCTACCGCAATCTAAAATAATATTTTAATACAATTATAATTAATTATAAGAGTAAGCATA
>WHPZ01589407.1:8824-20476 GCA_016617965.1 Macrosiphum rosae | reverse complement strand
TATACCGGACACTGATTACCAAGACCAAGTATACCTACCTATTAAAATGACACCCACCCTAAACTTTTTGGTGGTTCAGTGAACCACAAAATGCATGATCAAGCCGTCTCTGTGTCTTAGTAATATCATAGGCTGACTGACCGTTTTGGAGCGACTTTTTTAGATTGAATTCTCAGTGTTGAGGTGTTGTATTAGTAATATAAATTAAAAAAAGGGGGTAAGTGAATGTCGCTCTGCTGTACACTAGGTTACAAGGTTACAAATTTGTCAAAATTTGAAATTTAAAACTTTAAAAAAAAAATTGTGCCTATGTGTTTTTAATATTTTTCAACTGCTATACCTAGTAACAATATATTATTAGCTTCGTGCATTCGTATTCAATTTTCACACTTTTTGATCCAAAAAATTAAATTTATTGACAAAAGTAGAAAAAAAAATTAAAAACTGAAAATGTCCGTAAACAGCTCGAAAACAGTCAAAATATTTTATAAATTATCAATGCACGCAAGATATTTATAAATTATAAATTATAATCAATCTATGGCGGACCGTCACTATAACTTATCGCTCCCGTTTTTTTTTTTTTGTTAAATCCAACCAATCAATCTAATAATGCGATAATCTTTCAGAAAACTGACCTGAATTCGTTAGAATGTCCATTTGAGATCAGTCAGTCCACATTTTAAGATTTCTGCTTTAAATTCCGAATAATTCCGACATAATCAACGTTTGAAAATTCCGAAATATCAAAATATTCAAGCTACATTTTTAGAGGTTTGATGAGTGAAATTATGAAAAGTGGATTGACCAATCTCAAGTAGACATAATAACGAATTCAAATCTGTTTTTAAAAGTATTATCGCATTACTAGATCGATCAGTATGATGGAATAAAAAATAGCTGTTTTGGCTAAAATAACTTTTTAATAAATATTACAGTATTTCGTCAGGAATGTTTTTTCCCGGCTAGCCACGCATCGTGACATAAAATACTTCATTTCAATAATATTGTTGGTCTGGGAGGTTGTAAAAGTGTAAAACATAAAAACATACGAACTAAAATCTAAAAGAAGGTGCCAGAAGTATCAGGAACTCATGGTCTAATCGTAACTTTTCAGTTTCGGCGGCGGCGGCGGCTCGGCGGCTGTTGCGACGACCCGCGGCAGCAGTAGCTCAACGGCAATCACGATCATAGCATACTTCCTGGTACATTATGTTACATTATAGAAAATATCGTCAGAATATTCGTTTATACTGAGTACAAAATATAATATATATATATATATATATATCGGACGTCGTTTTTAGCTAATATATCATCCAAATAACTCCCATTAGATCACCTTAGGTGCGATAAAAAATGAATAATTTAATTTGTATAGGTACCAATATTAAAAAAAATCACGCCATATGAATGCAAATAGAATTCAATAGGTAGATCAACTATAGCATTATGGTTATAGTATATAATCAATTACTAAGTACTACCTAGTTAGTAGTTACTACTAATGTGTGCGTAATTTAATTTGACTAGATGATTTAGTTGGATACAAGTTGGATACCTAGCTAACAAATGCATATACTTTTGTAATCGCTTATCATCTCTAGTTATTAGTAATTTATAACAATATTATAAAATAATTGTATTATGCTGTAATAGATGTATTAGGTAATTTATTTAGATTGCAATTTAAACTGCTTAGGAATTACGATGAAAAACTATTTAGAGAGAAAAATGATGACAGTATTATGTTGACAAAATAATTTGCGATTTTTACGAATTCCGTCCTGATTATAAAAATAAGTAGGTACTTACATTTTTAAAAGTACCAACTAGATCCAATTGGTGACCAATTGAAACCACCTTTGAAGTTTAAAATCGAATCTTTCTACTAGGAAAAATATCTTCAGACGTTTAGACACAAAAAAATAAAATATATAAGAGTATATACTATGAACATTATCCTATTGGATATAGTTATATAGTATATTGTATAATATTATTAATATTATATTGTATGTTACTATCTTAAAGTTAGATTCTTTCTTTTCATTTTTAAAATAAATATTTTTTGTCTTTAGCCCAATCCACCACATTGTCACAAACAACAATGAAAATATTGTATTCAAGGTATTTCATAAAAATTAAACAAAGGGGCGGGATAATTTAAAAAATCGTAACAATTAAAATTAAAAAAAGCATATTTTTTAGATTCTGAGTGAAACGATGAATATATTGGTTTTACAATGATGTGTGTTTTTTTAATTTTTAATTTTTGTGTCTGTCATCACGGTTTAGGGCAGTAAAACTGCTTCGATTTTCTTCAACAGCATATTGTTCGATGGGAAAATGAATCTAGGTACTTGGTACTAGGTACTTGGTAATATCGTAGGCAGACTTTCCTTTTTCGCTCAGAATCGTTTTTCTTATACAATGATATTATATCATTGAATTCAAATTTAACATTATCCATTACAGTAACACACTTGTAATCTACTGTACAGCAGAGTGACATCCAATTGCCCACCTTTATTTAGTAATTATATACTAAATAATTTATTACTAAATAAAGGTGGGAAAACTATTAAATGGGTAAACTATTAATTATTAAATTAATAGTTTGTTTATCAAAAACAACTTCATTTTTTCGTGTGTCAAGTGTTTTTTTCTCGATATTTCTACGTGTCACTTGTTTTTGAAGTTAAAAAATATGTTAAGCATTTTTAATTTGAAAAACAAATAATACACTTGGTAATTTTCATTCCATAAATTCTAAACAATCTAAACTATATGAGATTTCTTCTATAAATATTCTTGAAAATAAGATGATATTACTTATGATTATAAATGTAGAAGGGGTGCGGGAGCTAGCCTCTGCTGGTCATTGTTTATTTAATAAATTTAACCAATCCAAAACAGTTGTCCAAATTTCACCACTAATTATTATAAATATTAAAGTTAAAACTTATTTCTATTATTGTTCATAACAGTTTTAGTGTATTAAATATAATTCTGACATATTTGATCTCTAAAGAGTAACACACAACTTCAAACCAAATAATAAATAAAACGTTTTTACAAATGAATCTGGCTTTATGACTTTAATTTAATTAACAACTTTATAAAATAACTTTTCTGTGATAGCTCTTTAAAATTAAAATTAAATATAAATAATCGTATTTTATTAGACGTTTGTAACCAATTAAATACAAAAAATGGTACCTACCTATTAGTGGACGATCTACAAACAGAACTATTATAATAATGCATACGCTAAATTACATATATTATATTATTTAAGTGTAACTTATAATAAAACATCATCTATGGACAAGGAATGGACAGTTCTATTGGAACTTCATGCATTATTTATTCTTTAAGTAAATCTGATAATAAATATTGATTCATACGAGTGTTAAGTAGGTAGTCCAGAAAAAATATAATTTTCTATAGTTATTTTAATAAGATATTTTTTTAAATATTTAATTGTATAGCATAATGTCCAAATATTGTTATTATTAAACAAATAATTAACTGTAAAATCGAACTAACCACATAAAAATATAAAATATATACAAAACTATATATTCTGGAATAAAGAAAGAATTTGGTTACTTAATCGATAAATGATTTAATTAAAGTATTTATTTATGAATGTTAATTTGTCAAGTTTTTTTTAGAAAATTTCATCAAAATATGCTCCAAGGAGTGTTGGATTTGCATGGATAGTAGGTAATTAACAGCAATGAAACATTTTATTAAAAGTAATGTACTTCCATACATAACATTTAAAAAACACGACGGTATAACAGTTCTTTTACTTCAATGCCATTAAAAATGTATGTATTTCAATAAAATGTTCAACATACAGTATCATCACACTTTTTTTTGAGAAAAACTTAATGACAGACTTTCAAATCATGATTTGTTTTTTACAATTTTTAAGTAATTATGACATAAATAAAAAATGATTAAAACTTTTCTTGAGTTGATATTGAATGCACGCAGTATTGCAGCTATGTTGACATTCATCATCAAGTTCTTAAATTTAACCAATGGAATAAATAAATGAACCAAACATCATGCAACAGCAATCAAACAAACAACGTCAGCTATATAATATACCTTCTGTAAAATGTAAAACTATTATTAAATACCTAATAATTGGAGGAAGCGGGTTTCACAAAAATTACATAATAAAAAATAAAATCCTTAAAGAATCGATTATTAAAAATTATTGTTCTAAATAAACCACTTGAAGGCAGTAAGTTATAAGTACCTAAGTGTTTTAAAATAATTTATACCAAATAATTAAATCAGAACTATTTTGATATTAAAAAGTTCTGAAATGTTCAACATAAATGAACAATAACTTTAATTAAAACTCAAGTACATGAATCAGAAATGTAATTAGATAATAGTCATTTTACAAAACATATCATAATTTGAGTCTGAAATATTATTCAAAATAATATTGTTTTAATAGAATATTTTAGAATTATAAAATGTAAAAAAAATCAGAAATCTGTTAATATAATAATTTAGGTTTTCTTATACCTAACTAAGAACTAAATACATAGCTAGTGCAGTAAGTACTACAGTCAACAGTATTTCACGTATTTCACGTGTACTGAACTTATACATACAGAATCGAATTTCTCGTACCTATTTTAATTCACTATTTCCCAATGTTGAATGTATTTATAAATTGTCTCGTTGTTTAAAAGTTTACAATATTTTAAATCATTTTTGTGTTACTTTTTAAACTAAAAATTTACAAAAAAAAAATGGTTAGACCAAATTGTAGTGCATGCATTTTTGTTGATAGATATGACTTTAGAATTTACTTTTAGTAACTCAAATGTATTTGTACCTATTTTGGGTTTTATAGTTTGAATTTGAAAACATTAGTGGTTAATAAAATAAAATATTAGAATCAAAATCTGGCATACTCAACAAAATAATAAAGCTAATTTTCACAATATATATTAGGCAATTAAAATTATTCCTCTCACTTCTTAAATTTTTATTATGTTTACACTAGTAATTATATTTACTAAATACCCAAATTGTTTTTAATAGTATAATGTAAATGCACATATTGTGTTTATCGTTGGTGATTACTATAGTTAAGATGATGGTGCAGTTTTTATATTTTTTAAAAGTTAGAAGATGATAGGCGTCACAGTTGAGGCTCAATTTCATTATGCATACTTAAGTACTTTATTTATATTTAATGATTGGCAACAATAAAATAAGTCGAGTCTGAAAAATATGTAATATGCGTTCATATTAAAAGAAAAATGTTATGCCTTATGACTTGTATATTATTATCAGTGTTGGGTAAATTACTTTTAAAAAGTAATGAAATTAAGTTACTCGTTACTTCAAATATTTTTATTTAAATTACATTTGCGTTACCTAAAATTATTTTTATCATGTTACATTACTTTTTCATTAATAAAGTAGTGAGTTACAAAAAACGTTACTTCTTTTTATCATTTTTTTTTTTTTTTGAATCATATTCAATTCATATGATTCAATTATTAATATCAGGGCTTGCATTTGAAAAAAAATTCGGTTTTACGTTATTTACAATTAAAACGTTACACAATGTTTGCGTTTATCGTTATTCAGAATTAAAACGTTACTCAATTTTTGTGCTTATCGTTTTTCAGAACTATAACGTTATCCAAGTTTTGCGTTTATCGTTATTCAGAATTAAAAGTTAAAACGTAATCCAAGTTTGCATTTATCGTTATTTAGAATAAACTTTAACCACGTTTATTATACAATCTACTGCATTTAAGGTATTTTTGCTAAGGAAACAAAAAATTCGCCTTAAAATAACGAATACTTTGATATAATAAACTCATTTTTCAAATGTTGTTTTTACTGCCTTTTGGCTTAGGAGGGCAGTATAGACGTGTTCTATTTCCAACGTACCGATTAATCTAGTGAAGCGATAAGAATTCTGAAAACAGATTTGAATTTGTCGTCAGTCTACTTTTCCACATTTTTGATAGTATCCCCCCCGAAATCATAAAAACGATATATTAAAAAGAGTAATTAAAAAATTTACATATTTCAATTTTTGGAGAAGTTTAAATCAAAAAATCAAAAATGTGGGAAAATCGATCTCAAGAATACTTGACGACAAATTCAAATCTGTTTTCAGAATTCTTATCGCTTCACTAGATTAATCGGTACGTTGGAAATAGAACACGTCTATAATCCTATGTTGCACGTGTGTTAGACAAAGACAGAAAATCGCCCCATATTAAACACGGCGGCACAATAATCATAATATTGTTGGTCTGTGGGGTTGATCTGGTGGGTAAAAACTTAAAACGCTACTAAAATGTACGAACTAAAACGCTAAATCTAAAAACAAGGTGTTGGGAGTACCAGGGATTCATGAACTAAACGTAACTTTTCTTCAGTTTCGGCGGCGGCTGCTCGGCGGCTGTTGTGACGACACGCGGCAGCAGTAGCTACTCCATAGAAAAAAGATTCTGAGAGGAGACGGTTTGTCAGTGTGGATTTTATATTATATTTATATTGTTATTAGTTATTACTTATTACTTATTAATTATTATTAATACGGAAGAAGGTACCAAAGTTTAATTATTATTATACAATTACGACAAAATAACTAAAATCGTTATTCTTGGTTATTTAATATGCAGCAAGGTACACCCCGGGCCCCCATTCGTATTTATGGTCCGGGCCCCCGATTACCACAGTCGGGCCCTTTTTAATTTTACTTTTATCGTAATGTAGAATATAAAGATAAATTAAAATAGAAATCTGCAATATTCTGTTGTTATTATATTTATAATATTACATCGTGTCATCGTATCATTCGTGTCTACATAATTAAAAGAAATATAGATAAAATAACTGCATAAAAGTAAACATTTCATTGAATGACAGTATCTATATTATATATCTATTATATAATCTATCTAGGAGCACGTTCGACGTTAGACGTTTTATATTATTCTATAAGTACGAGTACCTATACGATTTTGAGTCTTGAAATTAAAACTGGTGAGTAGGAAATCATTTAATATTACTCTATTATATATTTATATATTATAATAAAATGTATTATAATGCGTATTTGTGTATTGTGTAAATATATTAAACAATTTATATACTTATCTATGGTATTAAAACAAAATTGACCTATAATAGGTAACTACCTACAAGGCTAACATTTTTTTCACTTATTTATGCTGATTTTTCATCTTTTTTGGAGTTCATTTGTTATATTTTTTTAGGGCATTTTTGTGTGTTATTTTGGTCTAGTCATTACGTAAGAAAAATGGTATGATTAAAATATTATGTTATAAATTGTATTATTATAATAATTATATACCTACTATTGTATTTATTATAATTTTTCCGACTTATAAAATAATTCAAACTATTATGATATACCAAAATCATACTGTATAACCTCAGTAAAAATATTATGTAAAACCAAATATTTGTCCCTAACTATACAATAAATTATTCATATATTTTTTTGCCTGGAATAAATTTCTAACATTTCTTATCTAGCAATTTTATTTATTAAGTACCTATTTATATCTGTTTATCAAAACGTCAATTGAATTTATTGATTTTTAATGCCGTTTGATTATTTTTATAAACTAACTATGAGGTAAACGTAATACATATGTTATAATGATTCTCGGAAAAACAACAAAATGATTATATCATCGGCTTAGAACTCATTATCGGTAAAACAGTAATTGTTGGTAAATTACGTTTAAAAAAATTAAATTGTGTCTTTTTTGACCTTTACATTATAAAATATTGTATTGTTATGTAATTTTGTTTATTTTTTTTTCCTATGATACAAAAACATATTATCTTTTTTTTCTATCCAAAATTTTTTTCTATTTTGAATAGTTTTTAGAAAAAGAATGTAGAAACATAATCATCTGAAAAAAAAACCATTAGTGAATATTTGCGTTATTCATTTTTGTATAAATAAATGTTATCTAATTTATGATAACTACAAGTTTCTTTTATGTTGAAAATTGTCATATTTAAAAAGAAAATTATAAAATAGACCTAACCTCTATAGGACGGGCACCTCTAAATAGCGGTCATTACAGTCCCTTCGGTGACCGTTATAATGGAAGTTCTACTGTATAATAATTAGAGAGCAGATTTATATGTATTTGCACTTATATCTAGTTGATTGTATGATATGCTCAGGAGCGTATTAACATGTTTCCCACCTATCGGGGTATGGAAACTATAATAATAACTAAAATAATAATATAATATACTGCACTAACTGAACTGTAATTTAATTAGCTACTATAACATATATTAATTAAGTAAGTATGCAAAATAATTGTATTTAAATACTAAACACTAACAATTTGACGCCGCTGTAGACATGCGCCTATAGTGCCTTCATATAAATACACCACTGGATATGCTAAGTAAGCACAACATTTATTTCATGGCATAAAGATTTAAAAAATAAAACTTTCAGTGCATATTTTGACATATACCCATTTTTTTCAATTTTAAAGGATTATTTTAAAATTTTAATTGCGTATTTCATCTTTTAGTGCAATATCAAAATAAATTAATAAATATACTTGTAAGTATAATCGGTTTTCCCAAAGATGGCCTTAGATCAATAATCGGTAAATAAAAGACGTTACCAAGATAAGAAAATATCGATTACGACCATTGACATTATTTCAGAAAAAAATGAAGAAACGTTATATAGTAGTATTACAATTTTTAGTAGTGTTCCATAATTTTAAATAATCTATTGTTTTAATTAAATGTTTAAAAAATACAATTTTACACTAATTTTTGTATGGATAATTTTTATCTTTCATGCATATTTCAACATTTTAGTGAATATATTTAAGATTTTTTAGCGCTTATTTGGTTGGCTTTTAATGCATATAGATCCGCTCTCTAGACTCTAATTATAATCATATGGTGTTTCTGAAAAAAGTATATGATTTACATTTTTATTGAGAAAAATCTGTACAAATGTGCATAAAAAAATGATATTATCTAAATATTGGTTTCAGAAATTCCGTGTAGATATAAGAAATATAAGAAGTTAAATTTAAATGTATTTTAACTCCGAACTCATTTGTTACTATATAATATGGCAAAGGTTATTATTGTTTTGTGGGATTATGATAGACAAGCGCTTTTTGAATTCGTATGTGATAATAATAGCCTAATACCTAATACCTAATATATAAGTTTTATGGTTGCAACTTGGTTATAAGTTTAATGCTTGCAACTTGGTCATTACATGATACCAAAAATTTTACATCCAAATGCAATTAAATCGACACGACGTAGCTGTGAATGCGCCTTTTACGACTGTACAGTGTACAGTGTACACACTACACAGCCAACATTTTGTGGTCAGAAATTTGTTTACTTGTGCATTTTTAAAATTTTATAATTTTAATTATTTTAATAACCATGCAGTATTATATATAATATAATTTAGTATAATAGTATAATATATTAGCATATATAGTATTATGCTGTTTGAAACTTTTTTAATTAATATAAATTTGCAGTTTTATAAATTTTATTTTATTTATTCATGAAGTACCTTCTTAAATATGTTAAAAAAACAACTTATATGATGAATTTTAAGCAAGGTGTAAGTGACATAAATTCAAATGCATCTTTGCGAAGAAAGAATCAAGCAATTACTAAACAATATTTTTTAAAAAAGCGCACAAATATTCTTTTCTGTGCTCAATAATCTAAAAGGTTAATGAGGATCCTATCTCCCATATTTTCCGTGGGTTGGCCCCTCAGGGGGGGGGAGAGCAATTTTTTTTCACCGGGCCTTAGGGGGAGCCAATTTTTTTTTTTGCAACGAGGCGCAAAATATCTTAATGCGGCACTGTATAGCCGACTACAAATTTCTTAAGTAAGGTTAGGTTATTTAGTAGTTTCTTGTGTTTAAATTAATAGATACTGAAAATCCTACTTTCATCCATGTTGTAAAAATATCATATTAAGTACTTTTGTACAATGTTATTCAAATTATTTTATATTTATCAATTGTCTAATATAAGATCTTTATTATCTATGATTTAACGTCAGTTTGTAAGCATTGTAAACTGCATATTATGATGACCAACTTCATATTTGAGTGTATGACCACTGGTGCACGTCGAAACGTTATTTGGACGTTTCCCCCTTGGATTTTAGCGGCATATGACGTTTTCCTCTGGACCGCGACATTTCCCCCCTGAATCAATTTATATTTTATTTACACATAACATTAGATTGGAAAATAGGTTCTTTGGTTTTACCCGAAATATACAATCATCATATTGGCATCTATCAACTATCATCATTCACGACATTTCAGGTTATGGATTTATTACCCAAATAAATGGGTAATGATTTATAAACCAAAGTTATGTGAAAGTATTATTGAGTTATATTTATACTTCTATAAATTTAATAATTATTTAATAAAAAATCTCGTAAACAATACATTTATTTATTTGCATTCTTTGTGATTTGTATAATATCATAAAAATAACTTAATTTCACTGAATGTTTAATATTTTCAATTTGTATGCACCATAAAATGTTTGATGATAAAATAATGCAATTCTTTTTGAGCTATTTATAGGCGTAAGAAAATTTCGAGTTTTATTAGTTTTTTTTTTAGATAAAAAATTATTTGCTTAGTTTAAAAACTTGAAAATGTAATACAACGTTCCCCATAAGTTATTTTAAATCGAAATTAGAAAAAAGTTAAGAGTTAATCCACAGTAATTTTTTATGAGCGGCTGAAGTTATATATTAATACTAGCTGATCCTGTGCACTTTGTTGCCCGTTAAATGCACCAACTCTATATGACTCAAACTTTGTTCAATTCGTTATTTAAAAGTCGGTGTATGGTGTTCAAAATTTATCTTATCTATTATTCTGCTGCCTGGAATAAAAATTCTGATTCGCAGCAGTATATATCAGGTAGGCAATCTACCTGCGGTAGATCACAGACACAGTTGTGTTTATACGTATAAGTGTATGATTTAAATCTAAAGTTTTCTTTCGTAAAAACCTTCTCCTGGCAATCACGAATATCTTAAAAAAAATTTGAGACAAATCGGACCAGCCGGTACCTCAATTGATGAATTGTTATACATTTTTGGCTCCATTTTTATATATATATAGATATACAGTATACACACAGACATTTTCAGATGTATTTTTTTTGGCAAAAATGTATTCAACCTACCTTAGTACTAATACCTGATATTAAAACAAATTACTTTAATAGCAATAATATCTTAAAATTACCTTAGTAATATTATAGTCTGACAGACCGTCATCGAATTGTTTTTCATATCCAACGATTATTAAATTCAAATTTAACACATCCATTACAGTGATTCTCTAGATACCTACTATACAGCAGAACATTACCTACTTCCCCGTTTTTAGATTCTGAGTGAAACGATGAATGTATTGATTTTACAATGATGTGTGTTTTTTTTTTTAGTTTTTATTTTTTTTTGTGTCTGTCATCACGTTTTAGGACAGTAAAAGTGCTTGGATTTTCTTCAACAGTAGCTTTTCTGATAGAAAAGTGAATCTAGTTGGTACTT
>WHPZ01589406.1:8306-32639 GCA_016617965.1 Macrosiphum rosae | reverse complement strand
GTTAACAGTGCTAATCTGAATTTATTCTAGAGACAGTCATTAGCCTAGAGCGTACGAGGGTAAGGTATAAAGTTGGTTTACCGCGTGACGGGTGATACCACAGAGCATATAATATTTAATCAATGGTACGAGTACCGGACTACCGGAGTACCTATAGAGAATTTCAAATTAAAAATTACAGAATTGTTTATTTAAATTGAGAAATATCTGGGCTACAGTCTACATCAAATAGCTGGTAAACAGTTAATTTAAAATGTTTGACACAGTGATATTATTAGGTAATTAAATGAAATCTTTAATAATATATTATAGCTGATCTCCTGGTATACAGTGGTACTTACCTCCTTTTTACCATTTGGAATTTGGTATTCATTAGGAAAGAAATCTATCGATTTATCAATTTGTTATAATAATTCTTACCATTTTTAAAGGATATTTAGATGGCTTGACATCCAATATAATTAATTCATCAAAGAGATATGTACCCACCTATTATAGGAGGAACATATTATTATTTTATTTTATTAATTATAAATACAATTCTTGATATATTTGCACTTAAGGTATTATACCAATTATAGGTACTTACCAACCAAAGCTATAGGTGGCCAACGTAAAATAATTTATAAATAGGTATGTACGGTAGGTAACCCTCGGGCCACATATAAATATGCGAAATATGATAGAAATACTAAAAAAAATATAAACAGTAGGTATAGTACAATATTATTTAATAAAGCATAGGTAAATAGTTCCAAAACTGCATTTTACACTTACTACCTACAAAAAGTAAATAAATTCAAAATTGTATGTTTTGATGAGGATTTTGGGGAAAATTTTAATATTTATTAATAAATCATAAATTTAAATGTGAATATAATTCATTTGTTTTTTTTTCCATAAAAATGATGAGTATGTATAATTTTTGAGTGTTACTATTTTAGTGATACTCACTCAAATAAAAAAGTACAATGTAAATTATTTTTGATAAATTTCGTATTCCAAGTAGTAGGTACCACCTAAAAGTGTGGTGTCAGCAGAAATCAAAGCATATATTTTAAGTAACATAAACATTTTTTTATTTAATCAATAATGTATTGTGTTTGTAGGTGTGACCAAAGAAAAAACCCTCCAATGTAATATTTTAGCTAAAAACAATAAAATGCAATTCTATAAATTAGATTGACTTTGCGTGACATACATTTTATGGTAAAATTGTTTTTCACAAAATTATAAACTCATAACAAGTAACAACTAGTAACATAATATATTACCATCCCGGCAATAATTGACCTTGATAGTTGATTTGTTAACATTGCTGTAATGATATTATGAAATCATTATTTTTTTTAATTAACATCAGATATTACATTTACGTGATTAAATATTTTAATTAGTTTAATGTATATGACGAGTTTAAGTCACAAATAATTTTAGTGCTGAATAATTATTATTCGCGCGACTACTCCCTTTTATGTGATACTCTAAAAATTCCTACACAACTTGGTTCTCGGACACTGACCTAAATGCTATTACATCTCTGCTTAATGGCTCATTGAAGGCTCTCGACCTTCTATTCAGTATGGATATACGTCTTGTCTCTGCATACTCGTACAGAAACCATTGACCATTCAGTCTGTTAGGGTTTAATGTCCCATCCCACGCCATTTCCTCTATAGTATGGCCGCAATCAGCATATTATGCACAGAATGCTATGCAATGCCAACAATCTTATGAATTATAATTTTTGACTTAGTTCTGTGATCCTAACGTGTAAATTGTTTTGGATTAATGTATCACTGTCAAATATATTTCATTGTACATAATACAAGTTTTACCAATGTTTAATAATAAGTAAAAAAAAAACAAATGACAGTTTAGGCGTTAATAAACAAATAATAATAACTAGGTATTGTTTACCAAAACACTTATCACATTATTAAAAGAGTTCCAAACCGTCATTTGGTAGCATAACATTATATTATCTGATTAAATATAAGGAACATAACAATAGAAGAAATGTATAAAAAATTGAATAAACTTAAAAAACCGCACTTAGTAATAAATATTAACTTTATTTCTTCGGTTTTCACTTGTTAATTATAAGTGGAAAAGTGGAAATGATTAAAAAAAAGTACATTATTACATATTATTCAGAGTTAATTTAGTACAATATTGTTCTGTTGATTGTGATATTTACAATTATCACATTTGTGATGCATAGGTATACATATTATAAATTATTGTACGATCACTTATGTGGTGTCCATTAAAATATCATGACTATATTATTACATTAAATTATGACTTAGAAAAAATATAAGTTTAGCTTAACATAATACTACAACAATGTTTGTGCCTACAATAAATTATTAAAATACAAATTTGAATAAAGAAACCAGCCCTAACTGACTATTGACTAGAACGGCCTGTAGTTAGTATCAAAACAATTCACGGCGAATCATTTTCATTTCCCTTACTTAATTTTAATAACCAATAGTTTATTAAATATACAGTACAATAATATTATGTCTATATAACAATAACAACAATAATAAAACTTAATTTTACAAAAAAAGCCAGTCTTCCTGGCTTACCATTGTGCACACCTGGTGCTTACACCTTAAATAATTATTGAATAAAATCAGTCATTTTTTTTCTATTTGTTAAAATATGGATTATGTTAATACAATTTATATAAAAAAAAACTAATTTGTAAGAATATGAAGTTAAAAAAAATATGTATATATATATATATAAATGTATTTCAATCAACCGATATAGATGACAAGACGGTCACATAAAAATTAAAAAAACAGTTGATAACATAATATAATATTAAAAATGACTGATGAAAACTATTTAAATTAGCAATGTTTGGCAATAGTTATTTACAAAAAATAATAAGTAAAAAAAAAAGTTAACAAAAATGCCCTAGAATAATAACAGAAAAACCAAGGAAGACAATATTTATTTGTATATCTTAATAACGTCCTTAATGACAGCACGGCAAATTGGACAACGGCCCAAACGGACCCACTGCTTCTTAGCGCATTCGTAGCACATGCAAAGGTGACCGCATGTGTACAAAGCACAGTCAACTGCTCTTTCGAAACAAATCGAACATTCTCCTTCGCCGGAAGGTATTTGCTGAGGAAAAAACAATTTCAATTATTACTCATGTGTTACTCGAATACACAAATCGTGCACTCCGCACCATCATACGGGCACAAAGTGACATTATTTTATTAATATCATGGCCAGGTCGTTTGTCTTACCTCTGGAAGATGTGGTTGTTGGACGACAACAGGAGCGGCTCTTGGCTGTATCTGTTGGATGGTGACGGACGGTGGTCTAGCAGACATCTGCTGGTGCTGCTGCATGCCGGAAGACGCCTGAGATAGGGCCGGCGACGGATGGCACATCTGATTGTTCTGGGCGGCAGGTAAGTTGACGATGAGCACTGTGCCGCCGTTGGCGTCGGTGTTCACTTCTAGGATGTTGGACCGGACCATCGGTTGCTGCGGCGCGTAGCACACGGTCGGCGAAACCGCCGAGACCGTCTCGTAGGAGGTCGACGGTTGCGGTGAGGAGTGGACGATGGCGTTCGGGGAGCAGCCCATGGACGGCCTGGACAACATTTTCGACACGACGATCTGCGTGGTCGTGCCGTATATGTCGAACACGCCCCACAGCGTTTGAGAGTGGTCCACGCACATCAGCACGATTTCCGGGTTTCCGTTTTTGCTGCACAATACTTCGCCTGGAACAAATAAAAACACAAACCGTCAAGTCCTGTTCCCGGAAAACGTGTCACTGCGTTTAAATATATATTTTACGAGGCCAGAACGGCTTCACCCACACACGGCTATTATATTTTATTTTATGACAACATTCGTATTATTATTTAGCCAATATTAATTATTGGTTTTAAAATATTACATCATAATATTGTCCTTCTTAATGCAACAGTTGATTACAGTGCATGCGCCTCATTAAAATTATAGCTATGCAATGAATATTGTTATGTACCGTTGTTGTTGATGGAGAATAACAGCACGTCGCCGGGTTTGGTGTCTTCCGCGACGTTCCTGCTCATGACCCAGTACTCGCGGCGGTCGACCAGCTGGTTGGGGTCGTCGGGCAGCTCACCGATGCCGATGCTGCTCGGGTCGCAGCAGGTGACGCCGAACGACAGGCTGCCCACGTACAGCTGACTGGTTTTCGTGATCTGCACCAGGTATTTCTCGCCGATCTGCAGCGGCTGTTTCGTGAACGTGTACCCCTGGAAGAAGGCCGTCGACAGCCTGGTGCCCACGCACGGAACACCGTCTTTCATGCTGATCATCACGTGGCGGCCCTTGCGCACCAGTCCCAGCGGCTCCACGTTGTCCGCGGATTGGACGCGCGGGGGAGACGGAACTGTTGAAGACGACAAGGTCACGGCGGACATCTGAGAGGAGATTTCAAGTTCATCGCTATAGGAGAAAAACGGAAAAAACGAGTTAATATCGCACCCAACAGTATTTTATAAATATTATTGTGAGGTATCGCGGACATCACTCGAATATCGATGATGGCAATAAATGGACGTAATCGCCGTTATCCCTATAGTTTATACACTCCTATGTAGAGAGTACGCAGGTACAATACGTATTTAATTCAATAGAAAAAAAAAATGTTTTTAAATTATACACCACGGGTCGATAATTATTGTAGTCGAGCAAGCGCGCCCGTAGGATACAATCCCACCTGGGGCAAGATATAAGAATTATACTTACAATCTAATAATAGTTATACAGTGATATTGATATTTAAGTGCATGCAATCAAAAATTCCCAGGGGGGCGAATGGCCTCTTTTTCCCCCTCTCCCTGCGGGCGCCCTCGTTGTCGAGTGTATATAGATTTGAAAACGATAGTTTGAATTTTTTACAATGACATTATACACAACTGCAGGCGATTTCGTTTGACACCCCCTCCAAAATTCAACCTGTTGAATGGCGCCTTTGCGCGCAATGTGTACCACCAAAATATCTAATCTCGATGATATTATACTGCGAAAGGATTTCAATAGATTTTCGTGTGATGAGGTGTCTGTTAAGTGTGTGTTTACTGTTTATTCAGTATATTATACCTTATAATATTATAACTTTAGGGCACGAAATCAGTCTATAAACACGTACCTTCTGGATATCCTGTTGTTGTTCAGCTGCGGACGGCAATCGAGAAACTCGACGATGGTCGAATTACCGTAAATGTCCAACAGCACCCAGAGAGGCGATCTGGTGTCAATGCCCTGCATGAACACGCCTTTGGACTCGCCGTTGAGGCCGTAGTGCACGTCACCTCCCGCGTCGACGTAGAAAAATAGTAAGCCGTCGTGGACCGCGTGTCGTTCGCTAAGCGCTTTCGCCCAAAATCCTGATTTGCTGGTCAGATCTGGAGGAAGAACGAGATAAATCAAAAATAAGTAAAAATATAAAAAATAAAGCAGATAATAATATCTTCGGGGTACATAATAATATTATAAAAACAAATAGTGGAATATGATATCGTTATATATATTATATCGATCACTTACCGGGACAAGCGTATTTCGGCACTTTCTTGACGTTCGACGGGTCTTCGCTGGTGAACCCGAACCGGAGTACGCCGCTCCAGTTGTCGGATATCTCCAGGAACTTGATGTACACCTTTTCGTTGATGGCAACCGGCCGACTGCTGAACGCCACTCCTTTGCAAAAGCTGTCCACCCGTCTGGCGACGAACCCGTCCTTGTACAGCCGGACATTTTCGCCATGCACGTTATGAAATCTTAATGGCGGCAGGTTAGGATTGACGGCGCCGGTTCCCGATTTCGGAGCTGTAAACGAAAAAAGCAAGACCGTTAGAGACAACTATAAACAGCACTGCGCGTATATGTTTGCACAGCAATAATAAGTTGTTGTTGTACAGCGCGCTGAAGACTATAATATAATATTATTATGTTATAATTTTAATTAATTTTTTTTTAAATGTAATCTCGGTGCGACAAATTCACAAGTACAATAATAATATTGGGTGTGTGTGTGTGTTTGTATGTATATGTGAGGCCGTGTGGGTATACGAAGCGAGGAATCGTCGAGTTTCTTTCATTCGGCGATTGTCACGGTCGAGTTTCCCACGACGACGACGTACGGTTAATATAAAAATGTGTTTCGTACGTACATATCATAATATTATTATATCTATAGGTATGCCATTACGATTGGTGTGGGACAATGTGAGTGGTTCCCTACACATGGTGACTGGGTATTATATACGTACGATGACCGCGACAATGCACATGAAAAGCGGCCGCCGATGGCCGTGGGGTAGTCGAATGTGACATGTCATAAATGGAACAATGAGATGACGGGCCAGTACGGTATATATAATAATAAAGCCGGAATCGAGTGGTAAACATTTTTCGGTCCCAGTCGTATATAATATGAAATTCGTTTTTTTTATGAACGTTGTCGATTATATTTTAATTACACAATAATATGGAACTGCAGTGGTGCTAGAGTACAAAAACCAGAAAGACGCCGCCGCTTTTTGATTCGACAATTTAATATTATATTTTTTACATAGAAAGATTCGAATCGGACTCAGTCGTCGCATCGGACCAAACCGAGATGAAAATATAAAATAATAAACAAAAAACTACTCGGCAAGTAACCTCAGATATGGTAGTCGGTTTCGTGTATATTATATTATATTATTTATACTCAATTTTCCCCCGGCAGACCGTGAACTGCATATAGCGTAGTATGTTTCGCATGTGTGGTTGCCAGGTGGTTGAACGCGCGTTAGTGATTCGTATATCCGGTGGTTCAAGCGGGCACGTAAAAAAGGGTTATTATAATATACGAAAGACGGTCATAATAATATCACATACACGACACGACGACGTCTTGGAGTGTGGGTTTACGACGAAAACCGAATGACTATAAACAACGCGAAGGAAAACGGCCCACTAAATCGGTTAGAAACGTCGTACGAGAATATCATAAAATATAAAATTGAACGTTATCTCTGCAGCGGTAGGGAACACATAATATAGGACATATTATACTAATATTATAGGTACATGTTGTATGCATACGAATTCGCGTATTATTATAATAATATATATGTAGGTACATTATTTAATATCATAATCCATATGATAATATGATACGAATTATAATAATAACGATATCGTTACGCGCACGCTATTATAACGGGAACTTTGACGAGCATCACGCACGAGTCGGAGACTCGAGGACTGTGGAGGCGGCGATAGACGGGCAGGGGGTTGAGGATCTGGGCCCACCGCCGACGACCTGCGCGGTACCTCCACGTCAAGTATTTAATAATATTAAATATGCGTAGTACGTATAAAAGATGATATTATTATACACGTATATATATATAATGATAAGAGCGTTTCGATTACTCGGTCGCATTGTTCGCGGGCGCGCGAAAGACAAAACCCGCGAGATGGTCTTGAGTGAGAGAGAGACGGAGAGTGAAAAACCAACCTATATAGTGGAGAAAAAAAAATCATAATATTATATTATTATTACGCGCGCAACAAGAGGGGAAACGGAGACGATCCGGTCTTGTGCACTAGAAAATTTCGTATTACAATCGAGCGAGGGGGACCGGTCTTATTGTGTGCTCTGCGCGGGGCGCGAGGTTTCCGGTGTCCCNCCGCCCGCCCATCACGCACAACCGCGGCTGGTTCTCGAGCACGTCCGCCGGAAGTCCGAATTCGTAGAGCGCCAAAGACGACGTTTAAATACGACACGATCGCGGGGCACAATGTATACTCTTCAGCTGCGCAGGCGCACCGTCACGGCGGCCGCGAGATCGCGGTCATTATGCAAGGGGGGGGGGAGATGGAGCTCCCGGTTCGGGAGAGATAGAAACCGGAAATAATCTTCGGTTTGTTCTTGGTTTAAAAAGTGTGAA
This sequence comes from Macrosiphum rosae, assembly GCA_016617965.1. NCBI lineage: Eukaryota > Metazoa > Arthropoda > Insecta > Hemiptera > Aphididae > Macrosiphum > Macrosiphum rosae. The sequence continues at coordinate 24,661 of WHPZ01589406.1, read as the reverse complement.
AATACAATTATAATCAAAACGTATATACGAACACAATCGCATAAAATATCACCGCCTACGTCGCTGCGCGCCGATTGACACGCGTATTATGAATTTATGTCCGTCCGTGTGATTTTTGGCACCTAACGCTATATTTTTGTATGGCGCCTTGATATCTTCCTAGTCAATATTTTCGCGTTATTTATATCATGTCTGTTGATTGTGGTGTTCTATTGTGATGCCTAAAATGTTTATGATTTAACCGCGAGAAAAGTGGTCAGGCTGTCTCATTTCAACGCTTTATTCGAACACTGCGTAGTCCTTTTAAACTCCTATAGCAGCCGAGCCCCGGGTCATTGGCGCAACAAGGGACATTTGTCTGGGGGGCGGGCTAAGCCCGGAGAGTCTCCCCCTCCTCTAATTGCTCCAATGTCCCGGGCACAACAATAAATAATGTTACATACATAATATTATGTATATTATTGGTACAATTATGATAGTAAAAACAATAATAATATCATATTATTATTTTAATAATCGCATCATATCGGAAAACCGCAGCGGCCGCCGCGCGCATTTAAATGGATCACGTCGGCCGTACGGCGGCGCTTTTTGTGTATGCGTATCAGGCACGGGCGGTTACGAATAATAAAAAAAAAAAATAAAAAAAAAATAGTAATAATAAACCGTGAGAACGGAATGATGTCACTCTGTGCGCGCAGAGTGAGCGGCCAAAACGGTACGACATAAAATTTACTATATAATATAATTTAATATACTACACTCGGCACTCGTCCGTATTATTTGTGCAATGACATGGTAGGCACAACCTATTATCGGTACATTATTATACTCGAGCTGTACGTACACCGTGATAGCTGGTACACGATCATTACGCACGGAGACGTACCTATATTTATACGTATTATTAAATCGTGTAGATACCCGGAGAGAGCCGTCACGTTAAATCCCCGGACGCGTTATTATTTTTACGACGGTTGACAATAATATTATTATCAATGCGATAATAAGGACGACGTACCCGTAATGTATACGGTACGTGTGCGCCCAAACCTGATATTATAATACGGCGATTCGTTCGGTATCCATATAACCCGGGATTACCGCGTCGGACCGATATCTACTATAATATAATTAATAATATTATGTGACATAACAATATTAAAATAACTATAAAATGTGCACGTCGCTTACGGCCACCGTCGTCGTCGTCGTCATTTCGCAGCATCGTCCGTCCTTCAGCTCTCGCCGAAAATCCGATCGTCCGTCATATTATTATTGGATTATTACCTACCTACGCCTATTACGCACGGCGTCTGGCAGGGAAAATATTAATATTATTGTTGTTAGATTATATGCAGCACACGCTCATGGAAAAAACGACGACGGGGAGAGAATGCAGCCGAAAAACGTAACGGTTTTTCGTTATGCTCGCAAATCATCGTGGTGGGGGGGGGGCGAGTTCGGCGACCCGAGGGTATTATAATATTATATATCGTAGTGTCGACCCTCGTGGGAACGCGGGCCATCTGTAGCTATTCTCGGGCGGCACTTTGCGATGGACCGACAAGGCCGTTAATCCCTGTATTGGCGTCGCGTCCCCGGGGGTGTACATCGCTGTGCTCGTACCGGCTTTATGCTCTCGGCGGACAAGGGCGAAAAGTCGAGAGAAAACCAAACCCGCGGGGGCGTGTATCACAATACACACGCGACGAGCAACATGCGATTTTATACAACAAGGGTGCGCGTTTGGAGGATTTTACAATTTAAATTTTAAACTATACAACTCAAATGATCGGCCGTCATATCCATACCATATCCATACCCCACGCATCATATATTATGCATGTACATCTATAATAAGCCAGTACGAGTGGACGCAGACCGCGACTACCCTCTCTAGACGATAATGCGATCATGTGAAGAAGAGTAATGCAATATTAATAAAACCACTGCGACATCTAAAAAATGCTCCTCGGGGACTGCACCACTTGTAGTGCGTAGGTATTATAATGTCTAAAATAAATTGTACGGGTGCCGCAAAATGAACGAGACTGTCGACGACGACAATAATTGAAGGATCGCGTTAATTTTGATTAGTTAAGGGAGAATTAAGTCGACCGGCGAGTCTGCACCGACTGACAATTTGTCATCATTATTATTATTATTATTAACGACCGCGGCGGACGACGTGCCTTACACGGCGACGGTAATTAACACGACGGTGGCGCCGGCTTAATACATATACGAGACGGTAAAAGAGACTTACGACCGGTACGTTATTCTTTCCCGGTTTTAATTTTTTTTATACTCAATCTCACTTCACCACTATATTCGTCTATAATAATGTGTACAGTGCTATTGTCATAGAGTTTTGCACGACTGAGAAAGCAGGAAAACGGAGGCGACCGTACATTGTGCGTTGTTCTACTATCCGCAAAGACGTCTAAATACTAATACATATTATTATGATCGTTATATTACGACAATTGATGACACATACCCAGGCCAATTTTCTTGCGGATTTTCTTCAGCCCTTTCATTTTGAACTTGAGCGGTGCCAAGAAATGGTCTACGGTACACTGACACGGCGGTTCGGGGGCTACAGCGACGGACCTGCTGAGGTTGACGACGTTGTTGCTGCGGTTGTCGGCGTTGCCCAGTACACCCATTTAGCGGGATTTCGTGGGTGCGCGATGATCTCTTATAACACAAAGTGGCGACGGCGGCGGACAAACGTGTCGTCGCGTGCGATATCTTATATAGTGCGATCGGATGACGATGATAATAGAAATAGAGCAAATATTATAAATCTAAACACGCGTGTATCGTAGATCTATAATCGAATATTAATTTATAAACTTGTTTAGATTGAGGTGGATGATATACGATAACGATATCACTGCCGTCGTTACGGATATCGGAGCGGTGAACGCGACGAGGAGCGAGCGCGTACTGAACGTGATCGGCTCCGGAAAGGAACTGCCGAGTGTTGCTGCAATGCTGCCGAAAGCGAGCGACCGCCCGCAGTACGGTGTGAGGGCACGCGTCTCCCGCGGGCGACATCTGCTCACCCGGTGGTGGTGCATTGGTGGGGGGCAAGCACTCGCGCGCAGGTGGTGCAGCGCCGCCGAACGCGACGACGACGACAGCGATACGCCGCCGCCAAGCACGTCGCGTATATACATAAATACATAATATTATAAACTATATAGTGCGTATCGTAATACGGGAATATTATAATTATATATTATAATCATACGTAATATTATATGGAAGAACATTTTCACCTGGTGCGCGAATAATGGGCGGCGAGAGGGAATGAAACGCGAAGGGAGGAAACACCGGAGCGCGCGCGCGACCGAAGCGTGTACGTCCTTTGACCGAAACAATGAAACCAGCCGACCGTCGTAAAAAAAAGGCATATACATAACGTCTTGTACGCCAAGAATATAATATATTATATATATATATATAATATATAATATATTGAACACTACCCCCTGGGAGACGTTTTAAGACGATTTGGTTTCTCGGGACTTGAGGAGGACCTGCTACCGGCAATTATTATTATGATACGACGACGATGGCGTGCGTCTTGCACAACAATCGTTTCCGACGAAATCGCTTTGGACAATGCGCGAATTTCAAAGGTTTCCACTGAGTAACAGGCCAACAGGTTTCTTTGCTTATTCAACTCCCAAAACTATATATTAAAATGTATAATATGATGCAGTGAAATATTTTGGAAAATAAAAATCGTAATTGATTCGAAGAACATCGAAGACGACTACCAACGCGTAAGAAAGTAACGAGTAATAAGTAATAAGTATAAAGTAACCAATAACTATATAACTAATAATAACTAGTAACTGATAACTATATAGGTACTGATAATTAATGTGTTCCGGCTATACGGTGATTCCCCAATAATTATATTGGTCACTTATACAATTGATTTTGTAATTATCTGGTATTCGAACAACAATTATAAGTTATAACAATATAGAATATATCGTAAACAATTATACATGGCAATACAATACCAATTTACTAGATACGTTGTTAATAATATATAATGATATAATGATTACCGAAACGTGAACAAACGAGGACACCTACTGATGAGTGATGAGTGATGAGTCGACGACTTAAATAACCGTACAGACCACCCATTCTGTATTCACAGAAGTATTTCACTGTATTCACTGTAGTCTTAATAATTGACTTCACGATTGAACAATATGCGGTACACATTTTTACATTCGTTAAAAACCCATTTATTTTCTTCTGAGTTCATATTATTATGGTAAACATTTTACTAGTTTGAATTTTGAAATCATCTTTTCTACGATAACTTATTTTAATAATTTTACAATTGGTCTCATATTTTTACGATTAGTACTTATAGTACTTAGTAGTTAAACACTATAATATATTTTATTAATATATCTAACTATCTAAACTCATTGAGAACCTAATCTATCATTTTAGTGTGCTAAAATATTTTTACTGTCAAGTTGACACTCGTCTCATCTAAATGATAACGTAACTCAAATATTATCTTTAATGATAATACCTATAGGCTATGGGGAAATAGCCAACATCAGTAAATAAAATTATCACTGATACCAAAAAAATCTATTTGAGCATTGAGCCACTGAATTTTAATCTAACTGATACAATCAAATTATTTGATAGGAATTTTGTTTTTAAAAATTGTTTTATATGTAAGTATGTTTTAATGTCTCGAAACTATTAATTATTTTATACAACAAACTATATAACAGTAATTTATATAAAATATAATATTAAGAACAGTACCCATATAATGTTAATTTTATTCTTAACATACACCTGTCAGAACTTACAATAAAAAAAAACAAACGTTTAAACATGTGCATCTGGTTTCAACGATCAACAGAGAAATTACTATATACGATCAGACATAGTTATTACTTTTTACCTAGTCTGTACATTACACCTGTTGATCTTACAGAAATTAAGCAGGAAAAAAAATAATTTCCTGGCGACTATATTTTCCTGTATCCCACGGTCTTGTCTGTGCGATCTCGTATCACAATGGAATGATTTCAGGAATTTCTGTATTAAAACACACATAGCAACTAATTATATTACTGTACCTACGTATGTAATTTAATATTTTAAAGACGATTATTACCACTGTTGACACTCTGTAGTCTGTACTGGTAAAAATACGAACGAACTATCAAATAAAATCTGTCACGAATATAACCAGCGGTCAGCGATACGCAAATTGTTTTATTAATTAGTCACTAAAAAATACATTCAATATTTATTTAATAATATTAATGCGGATTTTGTCAATAAACATCATGGGTTTGCACTCCGATATTGTACAATTATTATTATTGACATTATTAGAATTTAGAGGTTATCCGGTATTATAGACGTAACATTGATTTTTGATTAAAACAATAAGGCTATATACATTCAATAATATAATGTTCAAAAAAAATTCAATTATATAAAGTATATACTATATTATAATATGACTGATGAATGAGGAGGTTTATTCTTGATATATTATGAATTCTAATAGTCTTATACAAAGTTACTTAGTTCCGGGCTGAGATCTTTATTTAGTTTGTTTTTCATTGAAATGTGTCATACAAGTTGACATTTACCGTATATTTACATATCAAAGTAATTTTCAATACAAAGATATAACATAGAAATATCTATTCGGATTTCTGATTAAAATAAAAATATATTGAAAACATTACAACGCGGGTTCAACAATGTGCGTTATAGTTTATTGGTTTTTTAAGTTTTTTTTCCCGCAACGATTGACTTGAAACCAATATCCGTTTGCGGCTAAAAAAAAATTATTTCGACACTTATACCGAGGCGACAGTAATACTTACCCATATTATTATGATATTATAATGTTATACACGCGCACGTGTATAATATTGTAATTTAATATAATGTACAATTTAAATAGGTCGTCGGGCTCTTGCTCTACAGATATATATTATTTATACGTATCTAAATCTAAGACGTGGATCGAACTATATACAACGATAATCATAAGTATCTACCTACGTATACGCCACCTATACATTATACGCACGCACACACGCATATTACGTATGATATAATCTAATATTTAAGTCGGACTGCAATAACAGCTATTATTGGGAACCGCCTGAACCGCCTCAAGTCCATACGGGAGTAGTCGTGCTGTTTGTGGTATAAACGATATGTCATAAACGCGCGTGCGTTACGGGATACCTACTATAAACGCGGTCGGAGGTAACCGAAAACCGACTTGTTGCGGTGGCGATTAGCGGGGAAACGATGACGGACGGCAAACCTATATAGGCACACACCGATGGCGATATCTTCGCTGCAGTATTATAGTAACACGAGTAACACCAACTCGGAGCGGCACTCGACCTCGGGCTTCCTGCTCGGGCGAAGATACGAGCGCAAAAGACTGTGAAATTCTTTACGGCCCGATAAATCACATCCGCCGGAAACGGTCACGGTTCCGCAGTGCCGCAGAGGGCCACGCATGAAGGAATCGCGCGACAGCGGTAGCGGAGATTCCGCCGGTGTATATACCACCAAGTAATGTTACTATATACGAGTGTACTATCTGTCTATATATATATATAGAACCACCTTATATATAGGCGTATAACGTAAATCGCGGTCGGTGGTTTAATAATATAATGGATTCGTCGCGATTTCTGTGCGCGGTGACGATACAACAATTATTATATAATTATATACACTACCTACGGCGCGAACTATATAATATACGTACAACACATTATCACTACGACGACGTGGATAGGAGAGAATTTTATAATGCGATCGATTAAACAGAAATATACTGCGAAGCAACCCGAGTTTAAAAAGACGTCGGCGCGTGGTGGGGAGGTCACCCCCGCGAGTATAGGTCGGCTGCAGAAGACGTGGCTGGGCGCATGATGATTACCTATATATATAATCATCCTGTATATATATATAATATAGGACCGACGATCGTGGGAAACGGTAAAAATCCGAGTTGTACAGACGGTATTTAGACGGCGGTGGTATTAGAAACGATTGCTGCATCGGGACGAAGGTGTGTGTGTGTGTTTGCGTGTGGAGCGCGATTCTCACGACGTTGACCGCAGGCGCACGTCTGTTATATCGCGCGGGCCTTTCCCCTCTCGCAAACGGGTCATCCGTCGGTGGGGACTGCAGGGGACCTTACGGTCGGGGCTTGTGGGAGGGAGAGGTATAGAGCATCGATCGTCGATCGTGTGAATCCGTCGTGCAAAATCCTAAGGGGGCGATTGTATTTGTATACAAACATGCTATACAAAAAGTGCATACAGCGCGTCTGTACAGGCATCGGATGCAACGTAATTTGTGTCTTGGCAAGGATCAAACATAGCGTTAAGGACACTAAAAAACGACATATCAATAATACAACTGCAAAAGGACCTATATTTCAAAGGCAGCAAATCATATATTATATATATGTAACGGCAGCCAAAAACTCAAAAGGTTAAATCTACCACCGGATAGACATCGTATGACGACGGTATTCCAGTTCGGTGGAGTTCCACGGGACCATAGTCACCAAGTACGAGTTTAGGCTATTATTTCCATCCGGTCGCACGCACCGGACATCGTAGTGATATACGGATGCTCCCACTCATCAGCGGCCTCGCCGAAATCGTATCACTCATTTTTTTTTCCTCATTCTAAATGGAAACAAATATTTGCTTACATACCGTACGACCTGTTCCAAACAAACATATATGAGTATTTAGCCAGAGTGCTTATAATATAAATAATATAATACATGTATATATATCACATAATAATATGTGGTCATGATATTTTTAATATTAATTTTCATTGTGTTTTTTTGACAATAAACTAGCTGCTATAAACATTAGTACCTATGTACACACAAATCATTATCTAAGTGCACATTTTTTTAAGCAGATTAAGCCTGTAATCATTTTATAATTTATAGGTGTTGAAAATCACTTAGTTAGGAATCTCATATAAGCTTTTTGTGACATATTTTAGTATTATTAATAAAAATGATATATTTTAGTTTTATTTAAGACTAAAGACAGCCATTTATCACTTTGTCGCCTAATTAATAAGTAAGTATTATAGAACAGATACACAACATAGTAAAATAAAATATAAATCTATTGCTCTATATAATTTGGTTTTAATGTTTGATGAATAATCGAATCATGCAGCCAACGGATTGAACTCTACAATATTATGATAAACGCTATTATAATATAAATAATGGTAGAAAGTGAGAAGGCCGTGTGCTTAAAAATGACTTCATTTCATTAAATGGACGGTAAATAAAAATAATATCCTCTGATTTTCGAAATCAATTTAATAGATATCAATGAGGTAATAAAAACGTTCGTCGTTAATGCTCTTTATAAGTTGGAACTTGATGATATAATTATCATTATGAAATATTTTCATTATACTGAATTGTTATTGCAATGTCTAAATACAGCTAATTAATGTTACGAAATTCGTATATTATTGTTAGGCTTATTATTTTGAATAATAATCGAAGAATAATTAGATCATGCCTATGCGTGTTTGAGGTATATTAAATTCAATTTCTATTATAGATTCCACTAATAGGTTAATAGAACTTTAATACAACTTTTTATGACATACCTAAGATATAAGAATGTTTGGTACAATATGACGTATACACTTTACAACTTTCAACTTTGAAAGAAGATTTAATTTCTTATAGAAACACATTACCTATGCCGTGTATATATTTTGTTTTGCATAAATTATACGAAAAACTAACAATAATAATAACACACAATATTAGGTAAATAAACCAAAACCTAAAGACATAGTCTATATAGGCATATATTTATCTATTGATATAACAATGTGTACAAGACACAAGTCATAAAGTAGCTAAAACAACAGAATATAAGTTGGAAGTTATAACATATTAAAATAGGTACTAAAAATGAATAGCTGGTACCATACATTTCGGGCTTATGCATTAATTTTAAACTTAGTTATATAATATCAATAATATTTAGTATAATTATTTTTTTTTAATTAGGTTGTTGATAACATAACATAATAATAAGTATGGTCAAAGATATTACTGGCTAGAATATATTTTGCAGGTAATAACTTATAAGGTTAAATATTAATTATTAATGTCAAATTTCTTATTTTTTTTTAAATTATATTAGATATTTATAAATTACAAGTAACTTACTAGTAACTATAATATTTATAATTATTATAGTAATATAAATGTTATAAGAACATTTTAAATGGGCAAATAAATAATACAAAAATACTAAATGTATTAGAAAAATATAATTAACCTAATTACCTACCTATATAATACTAGTTTATTAAAATTAATATTCCTCAAAACAATAAGAATTGTTAAAATAATTATAAATAATCAGCAGCATATTATCTCAATATTACACTATATCTAAATGAATATGTTTAAAAAATAAATACAATACTAAACTATTCAATACACAGTGCACAAGAACAGTTCAATAACCATTGTTATTTATTAATTATTATAATTATTATTATTTTTTACTATGTCCAATGTTTTTATATACACGTCACCTATACGATCATAATAATATACCAACTTCCGACATTAACTTTAGCATTAATGTTTATTTTATCCAGCTAGTGCCGGAAATAAGAGTTGAAAATAATAATAAAATATATCTATTACCTGTACAATAGGCAAAGGATTTAGCTGATGCGTATAAATTATATCTGGAGAACGTCAATATTAATTTAAAATGTTAAATACTAACAATATCTGTCCTATAAAATATAATAGTTAATACACTTACACAAATAAAAATATCCTCTTAAACAAATATAAATTGAAAACATAAACATAATACATATACCTAGGTATATAATATTGTTTATACTACAAGAATAATTTAGGCTCATTTTGCCGAATTCCCTCTCACCGAAAACCCATCTTTCCGAATCATAATAAAATAGATTTTTTTTTTAAATTGCTTGACCAAAGTGGAATAAACATCCTTTTATACATATTTCATAGCCAAAAGTTTCTCTAATTGAAACAAAAATACCAATTTCAAAGTCAATTTGAAATGTATTTGGGTTAAATACTAGACCATTAATTCTTAGAGCAGCTTTTTTTATTGCTTTAAACATTCTGGAATAAGTTGCAGTACTTTTGTTAGGTAGCAATCCATGAGCCTTAAAAGTCTATGAATAATATAATTAATAATTATGTACCTAATAAAAAAATCATATTCATTTACTTTTATAATTATAATTACCAATGGTACGACATAGCTGTTCAATCTATAAATTACATGCAATGTGTACCTAAAAGGCTAAATAGATATATATTTTAGTAGATTAGATAGGCATAATAATATAATATTACCTTAAATTGCTATTTCAAATAAAATTATTAATATCTGTTAAATTATTAATTGGGATGTGTTGATATAGTTCAAATATTTCATATTCGTATTAAGTAAAATAGGTACATACACTCTACATTACGTTGAAAGTTCAATAAAATTGTTTATTATAATTTAGGAAATTATAAAGAACGCATTCACTCTTTATGTGATCCACATATCTGGTAATTTAAAAGAGTAGATTATTATTTTTTCCATATTAACTTTTAACTATTATAGAGTTAAATTTATGATTTGTGAAATGTTAACTTTTAATTTATCGATGTTGTGCAATCTTAATTTAACTTGAGTTCATTATTTTCATTAACTTGCCTATCTTTGCTTAGGATTTTCTCAATAAAAACGTACATCATATCATATATTTTTTTTTTTGAAACATGCTTGATATATGATTATAATGTATATTAATTTATTATTACCATCATATTATATAACCTATAGTACCTACTACCTATACATATGTAAAATGGATGTCACCTGAAATAGCTTACTTCCCGCTTATTAATAATACATTGATTTTCTTCGAAAGAGCCGGGAAAAAAGTGAATTTTTGATTTTGGGGTTAAAAATAGGTATTAAAAACATACTTGAGCAAGATTTTATTTATATTCATTTAAAGTTCAAATGTTGATAGTATTATATCATTGAATTCAATTCAAATTTAACACTCTTTTTTAATTTAAATCCCAGTAGCCAAATTTTCATGTAAGAGTTTTGTAAGAGTTAATTCCCACATTAGGGAGGTGTAGTGCCTACCAGTCCAAGCTCTAATGAGTAAAATCCTAGGATTTTTCGGCAAAATGGGATTCAGAAAAATAGGATTCGGCCAAATGGGATTTGTTATCAATCCATATACATTTGGTTTTTTTTGAAATGGGGTAAAACGTATAAAAATACAACATTGATTCAAATTATATTAAGTGTTTGGTAGTATTGATGATAGGTACATTAATTGTACAATGTATTTATGATATTTGCATATTGTACGCAATATAATATGCGAAGCTTAAAAAAATATTTATTATTTATTACAACAATTTATCTTCAAGATTTTAATTCCTCGTTATCGACTTAAATAATAGGTCTAGGTCATTAGGTAAAGAATATAATAATATACATTCTGCGTAGAGAAAATCTTAAAATAACATACGTACATTTAGTTTTTAAACTTGTATCAATCGATAAAATAAAAAGAATTCAAATCGTATAATATTGTATATTAATACATTATATTACTGTACATTACTCGCCTTATAAATAATACTCTGAAATTATTAAATATAGGTATATGAATTATCATAATATATAAAGTCCAAATAACAGAAAGAATTTTAATTTATTATAAGAAGTTCCGGCGGAATTAAAAAGTTTTCCCCTGTATCATAAAAGATTATTAAATACTCTCATAATAATTTTTTTTATTTTTGAACGACGGGAAAGCACGATTTGCGATAGCGTGGGAGCGTTTCGCCTATAGACAATTCTGCGGCTGGTACGACTTATTGTGTAAGGTAATAAATAAGGTAACCGCCACCGTTTATTATTCCGGAGTCCGGACTATACTCAAAGCAGTAAAACTCATCTTAAAAATCAAGTACGAATGGATAAAAATAATATACCTAACTACTTGATTAATAGACATTTTAAGGATTTAAGCCAAAAACGAAAAATACCTTTGACAAAATAACATACAACCATATAAAAATAATAATAATACTAATTTTAAAAATGGATCTACTTGATGACAAGTTTAATAAATTTAACTAATGTACCTACTTATTTTAAACCTAAATTATTTTTAGTAACGGACCCACACTACGCAATCGCTCAAAGACGCCTGCACAATTTATAATAGAGGCATGTTTCGATCATATCATTTTATTTGTAGTTATAGATATGTATACATAAAAGAATACTAAAAATATGACGACACTGTATAAGTATAATTTTTTTTTTTTGCCCAACTGGAAGCATCGAGGACTGGATCCCTTCTATATATGAGAAGGACAACATCTGGCGTCATACGGCAATCGTCTCTCACATGGGGAGATAGGATGAAAAGCCTCTAAATATGAAATGTACGACTAAAATAATTACGCACACACGAAAAAAGTACCCCTACTAAGCAACTGTTGCTTGCACATGTTGGGGGGAAATAAACAATGAATTTGGTTGCACAGATCACACCGGGAGAAGTTTCAAAATAAACTTGTTGCCCCTGTATATTAAAGACAAACACGACTTCTAAAAGTAAAACTGCCTGCACAGTAAGCAACTTCAATATACATGTGTCATGTATAGGGAAAATGTTATATTCTTATACATTTAATAAAAACACTCTAATAATAGTATTACAATTTAATAATTTTACAATTCCAATGCATATTTACTGTAAAAAATTATACCGTCATTATATTAGTCAAAATTATTAACTTGCCAATAAAATATATTGTATGCAATTAATGATAGAGACATAGGTATTAAAATAATAGTATGTAAACGTGAAAAGTATAATTATATTATATTATACTTACTAAAATTTAATCTATTAAATATTTAAATATAAATATATAATATCATAATGAAATAGAAATACTGCATGTGTAAGTACTAAGTTATAAACTTTTAAAGAATGAAGTTTTTTTTTATTCGATATTATGTTACCTAGAATAAATGAAAATTCAAAATGGTGACATTTACATGAATATGTACCTATATATTGCGTATAAATTATAATACCTATATATTACGATTAAAAATCAATGTGGCAACGGACAAACACTTTATCTATTAAACAAATTATATTGATTTCAACCACGGACTAAGATATAATGGACTAGAAACGACAAGGTGGGCGGGTGACGGGGGACGGCCCGCAAAAGGTTCCTCTGTTATCATCCACACTCACAATCGAATGCTTTCAGAGCTACCAGTGGTTTTATTTAGCGTCACATTTTGTATCTCAGTCCGTGTTCTAAACAGATATAGAGCAGATATCTGTACACTCTCGATTATTGTTGCAACCCCCTGCATTTGCTTCTTGTACATACTTTCGAGGCCACTGATAAGTTGCTCGTTTCCAGTCCATTATATCTTAGTCCGTGATTTCAACGAAATGAAACAATAGTTTATAAACAAATCATAATACGTTATATTTTTAAATTATAGTTACATTTATTTATTATATTCTATGTATATTTTCGTTTTCGCTTGCATATCAATGTACAATATCCTACTTGGACATATTAAAGTCGGTTGTTTTTCAAAGATCAGACCAGAAAACCAGTTTAACTATGTTCGTCTAGGCCATATTATATATTTATACTTGCTATTTTTTTTGTCATCAGTTTTTTTTTTAAACTACACCTGATTAAATTAATTTTAATATCTTGTTATATATTTTGAATTCAACTTTGGTGAGAACATTTTTAAAACCCTAATTAATAATATAATTATAATATAGAAAGTAAACAACAAACGCAGAATGTTGTTAGCATAATAATTATATATCAGCAGAAAAAAAAAGTATTTAATAATAATCATAATTAAAGCAAAAAATTCAAAATTTAGATATTTTTCTATAAATAATAATAATACATAATTTATTGGAAACATTAAAAAATAACCTAAATTAATAGATGATCAATAAACTAATGACGAATAACCATGCGTTTTTTCGATATTCGTTGACTTTCTACAACTGCCTGATACCATTAAATGATAAGGACAAGGTACACATAAAATAATGAAATATTATATTTTTTCACTTCTGAAGTTAAAATTATGTATAAGTATACTATCAAAAATAAAGAGTCAGCTACAAGACCGATTAATAATTGACCCGTTTAGTTTAAAATTTATTAGTATTTCTAAAATATACAATTGCCTCATAAATCATAATTCATAACACAAGACATTTTTTTAATCTACCCAAAGGTACAGCGAGTGGGTATAAAATATTCTATTTTAAAGTTGATATGATGGTAATAGTATTTTTACACTAAAATCTAATACGATACCTTTATGTTTTATTCGTATTATTATTATTTATTTATGATGTTCATATTGTTATTGACGATCAATCAAAATGAAAGAAAACAATAGTATACGGTTATTCATAAAAATATTATTTATAGGCATCTACGCGTGGATACGTTCAAAGTTGAAAAACTTAAATCGAATAATAAATAATTGATAATAAAAAAACGATGTTTGATAACGATCGGGCTGTACATTCGTAACAACAACTCATATCTCCAAACTAGAAAAAAACAATGAGAAAAAAAAGGAAAGAAACGAATTAAAAAATAATAATAATAATGCGGAATGTCATTCACGATTTCGTTAACGGATATAACAATGTAAAATTATTATTATAAGACGTGGACCGGAAACGACGACTACGTTATTATAATATTATATTGAGGACAGCGCCCGGACGACGCACTTGTGAAGAGAAAAACGAATTTCCGTGTATACTAATCGTCGAAAGAAACATCATGATAAATTATAAGGAAAACCGTAAAACAAAACCGTTAACGATGACAACCGAAAATCGAGCCACTCGAGCCCATCTCGTCGCCATCGATTACGTGTAACCTAAATAGTATACCATAATAACGACGTTGTGTCAATACGTCGACGTTTGTTTTCTGGACAAGTTCCCCGTGTTCCAAGTTCCAACACGTAATGATAATATATTAATATCATCATAACAACCCGGGACGGATCTAGAGCAAACATCTGGAAGAGGGACTCATCACTCATTGCAACACAAATATTAATTATCAAATCCATCACTTGCGCTTATTGTGAAATCATCATTTAGTGTAATATTAAGGAGTGATAATACCTATATATAAGGTATATAAAAAAATATTTTAAAAAATGAAAATATAAAAATATCGCCATAACATTTTAAATCTCTTATTTTTATATAAATAAACTTTATATTTTATTAAAAATGTCTTGGATTATCTTTTTTGTAAATGTATTTAATTACCCTATATAATTCAATATTATTAGATTAATACATATTTCTTTAAGAAAATTGTGCAATTATGTGTGTTGTGAACTATTAGCGGTGTAGTGGTGGGGGTGGGGAGGTGCACAGGATCTGCCACCGGTAACAACATAATATTATATAACAATAATAATATAATGGCCTGGGCACGCGTACACTCGCGCGCGTGCAGCCAAAAGGGTTGAGTTGGAATATTATTATAATATGTATACACGATCCGTGGATACACATTATTATATTATATTTTGTACCTATATATTATTGTGTCGCGATTTAAGAACCGGACGGCAGATGCTCCTCGCCGGCGATTTGCGGAACAAGCGCGCGCGCGTCTAGAAAACAACTGGCCCGCGGCCGTCAGCAGTCTGCGATCGGCGGTAATAATAATTATACGCGTAAAAATCCGATAGCAGAGGCGGCAACAGCAGCAGCCGCCCGACCTGCAGCGGCCCAAAGCATCAGGGGCGACAGCTGCTGCCGTTGCCGTCCGTCGCCTCGCCGTACAAGGTTTATGCGGTGCTCACTTATTACTATTATTATTATTATTATTATTATTATACTTGTATAATAGTAATAATAATATATTACTGCTATTACCGTCGAGTCGGCAACGGTGGCGGAGTAGGGCCCGCGGGGGTATGGGCACGCGTATCGACGGTCCCGGTCGCGTGCCTGGTGTTTCCCGCATCTGCCCTCCGCCACTGAGCACCGCCGGGTGGTGTCACCTGGCGCGTACACACGTATTTTATTTTAGGCGTACACATTATGCACCGACACCGACACACACACACACACACACACACACACACACACAC
>WHPZ01589400.1:0-13154 GCA_016617965.1 Macrosiphum rosae | reverse complement strand
TTAGGTAGTTGCTTAATTATATTTTCGAGGTCTTTTTCCGAAAAGGTATGTTGGTTGGGGAGGTATATATTGCATAAATTAACTTCTATATCATTAAGTTTTACTGCTGCTGCTATTGCTTCAAGATGAGTTGATATAAAGATTTGTTTGGAGGGGTATACTAGAGAACTAATGTATATTATTACTCCGCCACTGGCTCTGAGTCTGGAGGTTCTGAATTTACTATATTCATTGAAATAATGGAGTTTAGCGGCATTTAAGTCAGTGAAATTAGTTTCTTGAAGACAAATTATATCAGGTGAAATATCAGATATTAGAATCTTAAGTTCGTCTAGCTTTTTTCTCTATTGCATTGTTTTGTTATGTGTCCTTTGCGTTTGCATAGGAAACAGTGAATCGAGTCGTCGTCCAAGAATATTCTGTGAGATGTATTTTCGAGATTGATCCGGATGGATTTTGGTAGTTTTTCGAAATCATCGGGTTTGATGTAAACTTGGCGTCTAAAGCTTATGATATGAGCTAGTTCTGGGATGTTGAATCCCGCATTGATATGTGTAATTGGTGATAATATTTGGATTTTATGATATTCTAAGTGTGATATAATGTATTCTTTTGGTATATCGGGTGAGACATGAGATATGATTATTCTTTTAGCCGGATTTATTAATCGTCTAATTTTGATCGTCGTATGTGAGTTTATTATGATGTTGGGATGGTTATCTACAAAAAAATCAACCGTGTTTTTGTCATTGAGATATATACAGAATCGGTTGTTGGTTATCCGCGAAGCAAATTTTATGTTTTTTGGTGGAGTTAATTTGCTAATTGCAATTATGCATTCAATCTGGGATATGTGTCGATTGAATCGAAGACTATTGCGTGTTCTTTTTTGGGTAGTGTAGAGTTGAGAGTGGTTTCGGTAAAAGATTTTTTTCCAACAGCGTATTTTTCTGATTCATTGTTGGTGTTTTGATGCGATGAGGAATTGGTATTATGCACGCTCTATATATGGTTGGTCTTGTTGATGAAATCGTGATTAGAAATATTTATATCGGTGGTTTTAATTGCGTCGCTGTTGTAGTCGTTATCGGAGTGTTGAGATGATATAGGCTCATTAGTCGCGTTATCTACTATGACAACGGAGGGCCTGGTTTTAGATATTGTTGGGACATTTTGTTTGTTAGTTGGAACTTTAAATGAGGCAATAAGTTTTTCATTAATCCTATTAGTTTTGGTATGTGGTTCACCCATTTTTTTGGGTGTTTTATTAATTTATAATGTTAAAATGTGAAAATGGATCAACGGTTAAATATTTATTCATATTACCTGTACACGCGTAGAACTTCAGTACGCTTACGAGAGCTATAAATGCGAGAGCGCGATAACGATAAGCGTGTTGCTCGGTCGGGTGTGCACACGTTTATACTTCTTAAATCACTTTAAAAACGCTAATCTTTAATATAACAAATTATAACAAATTACTTCCAAATTGAATATTAATTCTATTAATATATTTTTTAGATGCGAGGGATCGGTTTTTAAGTATGTAAAATATAATAAATTTATTGTATGTTAAAATAGATCTAATAAACTATTTATTTTAAGAATTTTATTATATGCCTATCATAAAATACCTCAAAATAATTAAATTAAATTAAATTTTCATTTTGTCTTTATTGAAATAATGATATTGGGACAGAACAAATGTCTTTATTACTATTTTAGTATTGAATATCTTATGTGACTATTAATATTAAATCTATTATAATTAAAACATGTTTCACAAATAACATCTTAAATTTTTTTTATTTTAATTTATTATTGCTTTATTACATTTATACAGTTATCATCTCGAGTAAGGATACACATTTCATTATTGTTATAATTATTACAGTAATAATAAATTGTATATAAGTTCCTTCATTTTAACCTAATAATTTAGGAACTTTTCCTACTATAATAATATTGTATTATAGTATACTTAGACACTTATAGACACAACTGGTGAAATGCCGGAGGACTACTTAAAAATCATAATAAATTTTCTCCGTCCCAAAGAAAGCAGCATAAAAAAAATGTGAATAATTCCGAAACTTTAGCCTGCTATCCCATGCATCTAAAATACTAACAAAAATGTTATTCCAACGTATTGAATACAAGATAGAACAATCACTCAGTACTGACGAAGAATAATCATTCAGAAAAGGATAAGGAAGGATAAACAAACATTCATTGTTTTTTTGGCCATTGAAAAAGTCTTTGATGATATGAATTGGACATTAACGTTTAACATGATAACTAGAATGGGGATAAAACACTCGGACTCATGAAAATTTTAAAAATAACAATACTTTTGACCCCTGAAAGTACTAGCTAGATTCACTTTTCTAGCAGAAAATATGCTGCAGTAGAACATTAAAACAGTTTTACTGCCCCAATAATAGTGATGACAGAAACAAAAGATTAAAAACGAATTTAAAAAAAACCACATCATTATAATATCAGTACATATCTACGCTTCTCTTAAAATATAAAATATATTTTGTAATAAATAATAATTCTGATAAACACTCTCCGCTCACAATCATTTTCGTGTTCTACAATAACTGGAGTAGCATTAATTATAAAATTAGAAAAGAAAACCAGAAAATATTTATTTTATAATATAACCTATCTATTGAATAACTGATTAACTTTAGTCCAAATTGTAGTATTAATTATTATGTTTATACATTTTCAGATAAGACTATTGGTAAGTGCTTTAATTTTATACATGATTTTTAATTCATAATATTCAGTTGGGTTCCGAACTTCCGAATGGCATCAAGAGCACGTTTTCCGATAGCAGTATGCTCGTCGCTCCCTTATCAGTTCGTAGTTATTTATACGGCTTTGCTTATAGTTCATATTACGATCGTAATTATGTTTCTACAATCTAACAGTAACGGTTCCAAAAAAAATAACAAAAGTAACCTCTCTTCTTCTTCTTCTCTGTGACCAAAAGCAGAGGAAAATAAAACTAAATTTTTTTGCAATCCAAATGGGTACTCTGCTCTTTCTCAGCAAGACAACGTCGACAACAAATCATCTTCCAAAAATTGTGAAAATCACAAAAGTATTGAAACTTCAAAACTACCGCCTGTGTATATAAAATATGTGAGTGATATCTCCACCTTTACCTCTAGTTTGTTGACTATTTTTAAACCTTCCGATTTCATTTGCAAATCTACTCACTCTCATCTAATTGTCCGCACGCAGACTCTCGAACATTATAATCTGCTTCTACAAAACCTAATGAGCACTGGTGCCAGTTTTCATACCTATCAGGCTAAAGCTATTCGCCCGTTACGCGTAGTTAATCACAATCTTCACCCAACCTCTTCACATGAAGACATTATTGCCGGTCTTTCTGATTTGGGACACCACTTCTCCAACGTTCACAACATCAAACGTTTTTCCGACAAAACACCCCTGCCACTCTTTTTCGTCGATATCAAGGCGAATACAAATAACTTGGATATTTACAAAATTGAATTTCTACTCAACACCAAAATAGTAGTCGAAAAACCATACCCACCTAAAGGACCACCATAGTGCCACGTATGTCAGACTTATGGGCATACCCGGAGTTTTTGCTATTACTTTCCACGTTCTGTTAAATGTGGGGAAGAACATTTCTTGGAATCATGCAATAAATCTAAGGACTCTCCAGCCAGATTTGTTTTATGTCAGGTGACCACACCGCAAACTATAAAAATGTTGCCCAACTTACAAAAAGATAAATAAAAATAAACTCAAGACTTCCCCAAAGGTTCCTCCAACCGTGATCCCGGACGCTCAAGCCAAACCCCAAGCAAGATTATATGCAAAAGCGGCCGCTAATAATAATCGTCCCAACAGTGTTATCTCAATTTATCACCAACTTAAATTCTGTAATTTTGCCATTAATATCCCTCCTCACTGATGTACTTCAAAAACGCTTTACTCCATAGTTCAACCATCTATTTTTGTTTATCGCATTACTTAATTATTATTTCAATTAAGATTATTATATCTAATAATATATCAATTAATTTTCGGTCTCTGCCTTAATTGGCTTCTTTAGGTATGACTATATAAATGTCGATTATTATTCTTACCAATTTTATTGTATGTTAAATATTATCATATACTTTAATTATGTAATTTTAATATTGTAATTGTCGAACTAACATAGTTTTTACTAGAAAAATAATAAAATAAAATAAAAAATAAAAAAAAAACCGTTTAATAATGATTTACGTTTATACATTCACAGCACTTGATGGTAAGCTAAAAATAGTATAAATGTATAATACTATTTTACTTAATTAATAATAAAATAATTATTAATGTCTATCTGTGTGTGTGTGTGTGTCCTTTATGCATTCCTAAACCAAACCATTCATCCATTGCGATGACATTTGGTACAGAGATGATTAGACCTCTGGGAAGAAGATAGGCGAATTTAAAAAGGGTAAATTAGAGGTCTGACCGCAGAGTAGGTGTTCAGGAATTTTGAGATTTACTATGAAAATTTTTGTTTGTAAATGGTTGCAATTGGTTTTAATAATAATAATAACTGTTAATGTCTATTTGCTTAATGGTACTTCAATGTATTTTAAATTTTAGTACAGAATGTCTCAAGATCGAACCACCGTTTTGGCGTTGGTGGGATCAGCTAGTTAATAATAAAACAAAATTCTTTCACATATTTACATAGTAAAGCCTTCTTAAACGGACAATCTATTAGACGGAATATTATTTCAAAGAAACAACGACCTTGTTATTTTGTTGAGTTTGAACACATAACTGGAGCTGCAATATTTATAAAACATAGAATACAAAAATTAAAAACTTATAATATTTATATATTAAGTACTTGAATTGAATTAGCTGATTAACTTTATTTCAAATCGTAGTATTTTAATAACTTGAAATTTGAATAATTATTATGATTTTAAATTTACAGCAAATGATTTACGTAAGTCCACTAATTTTTTACACAATTTATAATTTACTCATAACACTAATCATTTATTATTTAAATCATTAATTTTAATTTTTTTTAAACAACCTGAAGATTATTTTATTACAACGATCAATAATCTTTAACCATACATTTTAGAGGTGTACATTCATTTGGATCAAAATTTTCAAATTTTGTTTTTTTTTTGTAATGTATTATTTTAATATTCTCCAATTTTTCCACATTTTAGAAGGCTATGAGAAAAAAACTGTTTTTGTTCGAATTTTTCCATAAATTTTCCGGCATTTTGATCCCTATACATATTAAATATTAATGAATAAATATTTCAGTAAATATATACAAAAACATGCAAAGTATAATTTATGTGTATAGATTTGTCACCGTTAATTTTGATTTTCCAACGCTTAGTCCAGTCGTAGATGTTGTTAAGTGTTCGTTGAAGTTGATCAGTCGCGGTCTGCTGGTCTTCATCAGTTTTCAGTTTTGCTGAGTCATCGGCAAACATAGCTGTCATTCAATAATTGATAGTTGGAATGTCAACTGTGTAAAGTAAATACAAAATAATTCCGAGGACACTGACTTGTGGTATTCTAGCTATTTTTCCAGTCAGTTATTGCTTCATCGTGTATGACTCTGAACCGGCGTTCATTCAGATAGGATTCAATGAGTGTGCACCAAGTAGGATGCAACTGATCACGTAGCTTAATCCTTAATCTTTTGTGCCAAACTTTATCGAAAGCTTGCGCAATATAAAGCAATGATACACAGCAATATATTTTTTTTTTAATACCTTGTTTATCACATTGGTGACACGATGAACCTGTTCAATAGTTGAGTGTTTATTCCGAATTAATAACTGGTGTTCAGTGTTCGGGAATACGCTGTTTTACTTCTATCATTGATTTTAATCGCTTTAGACGTAATTTTTCAAATAATTTTGTTAAGCTCGGAAGAAGCAATATCGGTCTGTATGAAGTTACTTGTTCGGGTGGTTCCCTGGTTTAAGTAACACGATTACTTGAGCTCGTTTTCCATTCTTTAGGAACGTATTCTGTACGCAGGATGGCATTGTATATGTGTGTTAGATGAATCATAGCCTTTTCGGGCAGTTTTTTCAGTATTTTTGGGTTTATTTGGTCGTTGCTAGGTGCTTTTTTTTTTAAATTGATATTCGTATCAATTTCGTTTGTAATTTCAATTGGAGTGATATACTTAATCTTTTCACGTATTTCGTTCAATGGTTGACATTGTTTTATATCGACTTCAGAAGCAATATTAATCGGCTGGAATGGGCGTTCCAGATGATGTGTGTAGATTTCATCTTTGCCTTGGTCACAGTGTGTCCAGGATCAATCTTCCTTGCGAATAGGTGGTACGTATAGGCTCTGGGCATTTTTATTTGTTTTGTATCCTTCCACGATTACTTCTTGCTGGTATTTCGGGCGTTCCCAAATTCGCTGCCTTGATAACATTGTTAGTTAGTTGTTCAATAGCGCTATCCATTTCAATTGGTGTTCTAAGGCTTACAAAGAGGTTTACCATTTTATCTAGATTAGCTCTAAAGAAGTCCAAGTTTGTTTTTTTTTTTGGTAAGCGACACCTTGAGTTGTTTTTTTATAGCATTTGAGCTTGCCGTGAGAAGCACTGGTATGTGATCTGACGTTAGTTCTACGAGTTCTATTATTTCAACATAATTAAAGGATATACCTTTCATTACGAGGAAGTCTTGTAAATCTGGAATCTAGTTCTGGTCAGATGGCCAATACGTTGCTTTTCTTGTAGAAATTATTTCAGTATTTATATTGCTTGCAGCTTTTAGTAGAGCTCGACCTTTAGGGGTGGTAAGTCTCGAACCCCAATGAGTATGTTTAGAATTATAGTCTCCTCCAGCTATGAATCTAGGGCCCAAGGTATGGAAAATTCAGTGAACTTAATTTCATCTGCACCTCCTTGCGGTATAAGGTTATGATACCGCCATTTCCGATAATGCTAGTAGCTTGTATATGGTTTTCAGAGTATTTTCCGTGCTTGTAGTGCCTTATGGACTTTTTTATTATTACAGCAGACCCACTACGAGCTTGACCACTTGAGTGTAATGCGATATACGTTTGGTAGTTTCTTATCTTCAAAGAGGTCCTTGCTGTGTACGGTGTTCCAACCAGTTTCGAAACTTAAAACATTATTTGAGTCCAAAGTGCAAAAACCGCATGTCTTACAGGGAAAGTTCTCATGTCCTGTAGAATTGTAGGATTTCGTTAATTTTTTTTTTATCTAAAAGTAGAGAACATTTTGTAGGTCGCATCAAAGCTCGATTTTGAAAATTATAATTATAGAAGCTGGAATATGCGTTTGAAAAATGCACAGTATTTATCCTTTTTCCAACTTATTTTTCTACTACTTTTTAAAGTAAAATAAAAATTCGAGCTCTGATCCGACCTATAGAAATTTCTCATCTTTTAGATAAAAAAAAATTGACCAAAATCTGACATATCTACGAGGCATGAGAGTTTTTCCTTTGAAATCATTTTTGTTCATCAAAATAGTGCTTCGATAATAGTCATCGAAGTCTTGCACTGACTTGTACATATCTTTATCAGTGCTTGCTCACTTACCCTAATGTCGATTTACATATTCACACACATGCACGTTCCGAGCTAGGCCGACACACATGTGAATTGAATTGCCTAAATTATACTCCTTAATAAATGACCGGCACCGACACCCTTAATAGGCAGAGCATCCCTTCCAGTTGGCTGTGTGATTGTCACTACAGTTAGCACATTTTGCTTTTATCTTTTTAGATTTAAGACAGTCTGTGGTTTTATGACCCTCACTAATGGTTAATCGGGTAAATCAGGTGTAAGCGTGCATCAAATCAAATTTTCACACAGTGCCTACTTGATATGCTGTTGCACATATGCCTACTAGGGAGGCTGAAATTCACCTAAAAGGAGTTAAACAATCACAATTTTTTAATAGTTGTAATATTTTATGGGCAAAGAAGTGTACGGGATCAGCTAGTTAATAAAAAAACAAAATTCTCTCATATATTTAAACAGTAAAACGGACGCTCTATTAAACGAAAAACATCAACAGTCCTGTATAATCTTTATTACAGTGTATTTTAGTCTCCCTATAACGGAAATTCCTTTATAATGAAAAAATTAGTAATACAAAATCAATGAAAATTTTATTCGGTATAATTGATTATCTGTGTTATTTTAATTGGAAATTGTTTTAATTTACTGATTACTTTGGCGTAATAAATTTGAAGTAGGTTTGTAATGTTGTCAATTGAATGGAAGATGATTTTGTGATATTTTTCGGGTGTGGTGTCATTAAGTGTTATCTCGGTGAAATAATATTTTCAAAGACACAACGACCTTGTTATTTTGTTGAGTTGAAACACATAACTGGAGCTTCATTATTTATAAAACATAGAATACCAAAATTAAAAACTTATAATATTTATAATTTAATTATTTGAATTGAATTAGCTGATTAACTTTATTCCAAATCATATTATTTTAATAACTTGAAATTTGAATAATTATTATAATTATAAATTTACAGAAAAGAAGATAAGTAAGTCCACAAATTTTTTACCCAATTTATAATAATTTATAACACTAATCATTTAATAACAATTTACATTTATATATTTAAAGTCCTTAAAAGTAAGTTCATATTATATAATTTTACTTAATTTATAATAAAAACCAAATTCTTTCACATAATATGTATACAGTAAAACCTTCTTAAAACTTACTCCCTATAAGACAAAAGACTTCTTACAACGTAACACAAATGTTTCATTTGGTACGCCTAAAAAATTATTATATCGGAAACTCTTTTATATCTAATAGAGAAATTAGTAATAAAAAGTTAATTTAAGTTTTATTCGATATGATTGATTATCTGTGTTATTTTGATTAGGAATTGTTTTAATTTATTGATTACTTTGACTTAATACATTAACTGTGGTATGTTGTCAATTGTATGGAAAAAGATTTCTTTATATTTCTTGGAGGTGGTGACATTTAGTGCAATCTCGCGAAACGTTGTTTTCATAGATACGAAGAACGTGTTACTCCACTGAGTTTGAGCACGTAACTGGAATTGCACTATTTACAAAACATAAGGGTACCAAAATTAAAGACAGAAAATATTTATAATACTATTGAATTAACTGTTAGCTTTATTCCAAATCGTAGTATTCTAATAACTTGAAATTTTAATAGTTATTATGCTTATAAATTTACAGGGCTGGAAGATTGTAAGTCTACTATAATTTCGTTATATAATTTATAAATTATAAATAACACTAACCATTTAATAACGATTTACATTTATGCATTCATACTTTCACAGCTATTAATGGTAAGCTAATTTACTATTTCAATTAATATATAGTAAAACATAATTCAATCAACTATGTTAACAATAAAATCTCATTATAACCGACTATAGGCCTATAAGAAGGACGTTTCCTTATAACAGAAAATAACAATATTCCCTTACAATTTTAGTCTCCCTTTAACGGAAATTCATTGTAACCGAAGAGCGATTTCATTATAAGGTTTTACAGAGTTTACTAGAAAGCTGCTTAGTCAACATTCAAAGAATAAATTGATATATCCGTTTAGAAAGTCTGACATTAACATTATCGAAAAATATCTTTGTTAAATTTCAAGCCATACATACTTATCAATTTTTACCTCGGCACCTATACTCTGTTCGCTGAGGAACACTCCGCGCCCCGATGAAAATCGGTCTCATCCCCTCACCTCACCCACCAATAGCTCCCAGCGGTAGGACGTGATTCTCTCGGCGAACAGAGTATACTTAATTTGAAAAAATACTTCACTAAAATCATCACAAAACTGAAAACACCCTACTTAAGAGGATGACAGCTCACTATTTGTTTCCTCTCTCTGGCCTACGCGCAATATAAACAAAACGCATTTACGCAGAATCATTTTTTCTATGTTTTAAAGTAATCTGAAAGTAAAATCTCCCATTACAAAAAAGATAGAGAATAATATTTTTGAGGGAATGTCATATCGTTTTGTCCATATATCGTCTCAAAACAATTTAAACATCATTTAAATGTACACATTTTTTTGTTTATTTTGAAAGCCGAATACAAAGTCATACAACAATAAAATATAAAATCAATATGTCATTCCTTCAAAAATATTATTCTCTATTTTTCTTGAAATGGATGATTTTAATCTAAGAATACTTAAAAACATAGAAAAATGCTTCTGCGTTTTGTCTATGCTGCGCATGGGCCAGAGAGGAAAAAATAGTGCGCTGACATCCTCTTAATAAAATATGTATTATTTATTTATTCGAATGTTACTGTAAATAAAGTCGAATTAAATACATTTCTAAACAAGGAAGTATTTATTTAATTTAGAATTTTTTTATACTTTTAGCATGTGTACAAGAGATAAAGGACTACAAAAAAGGTAATTATTATTTTG
This sequence comes from Macrosiphum rosae, assembly GCA_016617965.1. Lineage (NCBI taxonomy): Eukaryota > Metazoa > Arthropoda > Insecta > Hemiptera > Aphididae > Macrosiphum > Macrosiphum rosae. Next base: position 2,657 of record WHPZ01589400.1, on the reverse strand, counting down.
ACCTAATCAGTAATCGAATGATGCCGGTGTGTTAAATAATAATATAAAAACAAAATCAATTTTTCAATTTAATAATAATTAATCATATAAAATTAATATTCTATTTGTGTGCAAGTGGGTCGTGTAAATGTGTGCGTAGTAAGTGATCATTAGTGTGTGAGTGACTGTGTATAAAATAAAACGGAACGCACCCGCACTTATACTGACATGTCAGTATAACGCAGCACTTTACACAATTATATTAAAAAAGGGAATTTTAGTGAAACACTGAAACTTAATATCGTATTCCAACAATATAGCTTACTGAGTGACATTACAGTATGAACACCTATTAAACAAGTTGGAGAGAAGAAGGTTATCTAGGCTTGAATAGGAATCAATTTTCGATGATTTATATTAAATGTCCAATATTTAGTTCTAAGACTTGTGATATTTGACTTTTTGAGTTTTAATTATTGATTTTAGTAATTTTTAGAACTGTACACAGGCATGGATTAACTTCTCTTCTACAATATTGAGAATATGTGTATTTACTCTCCAACTGCTCAACAAACCATATTATTGGAAATAAAAAAATACATTTCCATAGAATTTTTCAATACTATTTGTTGAATATAATTTAATATTGTATAACGTATCATCATATTTTGCAGCAACAACAATACATAGTTGTTATTAATAATGTGCAAAATCACGCCATATCATGCGATATAATTATTAGAGAATCGGATATTGTTAAACAATGGCGTGAGACTTAGGTCAATTATAGGTCACTTGTATATAAGGCTGACTTTTAGCATACTGTAGGTACTACATTATAATATTACGTCATGCGTTTAGTAAATTTTACTTATTACTAAAAGCAGTGTAGTCATTTTTGTCCAGATCGATCTACAAACATAATCCTAAACTCAACACTATTCATGCCCCATAAAATCTTCATTCATTATAAATGTGTTTATATTAACATTTTAGTTTTATTTTAATTATAATTTTTTGAACAGAAATTGAAGATAAACAATTCATTCGGTATGACGGTGAGTATATAATTATTTGAGCAAAAACACATTCTAGAAATTATCATATTTTAGAGATTTTAAGAGGACGCTACACGGACATATTTTGTCGTCTCCGTCTTATCCAAGTGCGTAACACACCAAATGTACAATCATCGATCTGATATACGTTAGCTTCTTTAGTTTAAAAATTATAGTGAATAGACCTATAATTAAGAAACTTGATGGTAAGGACATTATCTGTGTTTGTATGTGGGGTTTATTTTGTACGATAATTCAGTGTTTAAGCGAGTTATGATCATTTTTAATTAGCGCTGTATTCTATACACCCAAAATTTGCTAAAAAATTGAACTTTCGTAAACACTTACTTACAAGCACACATAATTTTCTTACCATCAAGTTTCATTATAGGTGGATTCACTCTAATTTTTAAATTAACGATGCTAAACGTGATCTGCCGAGCGTAAATTTGCTATGTTGTGCACTATTGTAAGGCGGTTACAACAAATAACTGTGAAGAATCCTCTTATAATGACACTGGTTAAATTTAACTAATACTAATTTTATTCTCTGAGCTATGACATACTAGCACCACAAGTTTAAAACTATATTATGTAACCATTTTCTTACAAAATCGAAATTGCACCGTGATAACTTTTTTGTATAATTTTTTTTTTATATATTACAACGTATAATTTCAATTGTATACATCGGGAGCCAGGGTTAGGTTACGGAAACATGCTGATTCCTGGGTAATCATTAATATTATTTTTTGGACTTGAAATTTTCTCAAAATCTTGTAAAAATGTTCATAACCAAATATAATCGAAAACTCGATATTGTTGAAGATATTTCTATAAATCATGTAAAACTGTTTGGTTATCAGGGTGCCTGCGTGACGTCACCAGCCCCGATACACATCAAAATGTATTTTTCGATTTTAAGTATTAAATTTATTATTTAACAATAGATATACTAATAAATAATTTTTATCTAAACTTGGATTACTATCATGAAGTAGTAATTCTGTGCACTCAATTTTTGAAATCCAATATTGAAAATAACGAACCAGTTCCTCATAGTTTAAATGAAATATCTGATGGGATAAAGAAATCATTAATCAACAAAAAGCCGAAATGTAAATTATAGTAGAATAAGACCAGTACCTACCTGCTATATGTAATAATAAATATATATTATATCTAATTATTAGTATACAATGGATACAAAAATGTCTTAATATCATATGAATTAGGTAAGTAAATTATTATAGATTACCTATAACATTAACTGATTAAATAATACAAATTAAGTTTTACTAATTTATTATTAATATAGTATATTGTAGAAAATATATAGTTTGAAAATAGTTTCGTGCGAATAAAACAAAGAAAACATTTAATTTATTGTTTTTTCAAAAGTACTATAATCTATATATATAAAACTGAAATCAAGCAAAAGAGGAAATCTTTGTTACGGTTTGGCTTCGAAACTTCTTATCCAATTGTCATGCAGTTTTTTTTAAATGAAAGATGATATCACGGAGCAGGTTTTAGGCATAAATAAAGTCCGATAATGTTAGTCAATAATTAGTTATCTCTAGATATAAAATCCAAATACCACTGACTCACTGATCGCTG